>VXBL01002506.1:262501-339814 GCA_013400195.1 Aramus guarauna | reverse complement strand
AGCTGTGGGCCGAGCGGCCCGGCGGGGGCGGTGTGCGGCGCCGGGGTGGGGGCCGCCGTCCCGGGGTGGGGACTGGTGGGGGCGTCGGGGTGTTTCGGGGAGGGTGGCGGGGGCAGGCGGGCTGCGCCGCGGCTGTGGGAGGCAGTGACTGAATGGAGTTACCAGGTAACACGTAGGGTGGAGAAGGAGAAAGTACTTCTCGCATCGCGCGCGTTTAAGTTGTGAAAACCACTACTACTGGTGTTGCGGAGGCTGGGACTATACATTGTCTCAAAAGAGTTTTGTCAAAGTGCTGAGAGGCATAACAGCTTTTAAGCACAGTGATCTGGGTGTAGTTTCCAGTTCAGGATGGCCCGAAGCTATTAGGTGTTGTAAAACGAGATTAACATCGGTGGAGGATCACCTCTACTTAGGCTGTTCTTTTTTTGTGAACGCTTGCCACTTACCCCCAGGACCCTGGGTAGCTGCACCTCTGATCTTCTGCGATGTAGCTGTTAATATATGGTCATGGAAGTAGGATTTTTAATTTTTTTTTCTGAAGTATTTCTTTATGATCGAGAAAGGGAACGACTTTGGCTACACCTCTTTGGTTCACGGGCAGACAAATCCAAGATTAAATTGGGCATAAACTTGTAAAATTGAGATTGAATAACTACTGGAATGATTTATTGAAGGACACGCTTGTACTGGAGTAATTCTCTCTGAAGGTCATCAGACTGTGCTAGTCTCAAGTAATGTAAATATTTTTAAGCCCAGGAATAATTTTATTACTTCAATTCTTCACACTAAAGAAGGAAGCCCTGGGAGACATGCTGTTCTGTACCCCCATCTTTCTGTAAGGGCAGGCTAGCAGAGCGAAGGGAAGAATTCAACAGAAGAACCAGGTAGTCCCCAAACTGTTTGCTACTGAAGTACTACCTGAATGACTGGGCACGTTTTTCCTGGTGGTGGTCTTATGGTTTTACCTCACATGATCTGATGCCTGCTTCAGGAAAGAAATTTTCCAGGCATTTACTTAAAATAGCCTCTTCTTCTTGTGAATCTCAAGCTTGGTATGTCAGCTCTCACAGGTTATGTAGGGGGAAGTTATCCTCATGAGAACTTTGAGGAGATTGTCAGTACTCTTAGAGTTTTCTCAGTTTTGTAAAATTATGGATTTACTGTCTGCTGGATTCTGAGAAGTTGAAGTAAGAGACAGCGGTTTGGTTTCATTTCAGTATTTATGTATCTGGAAATGGTAACATTGGGTATCAGATGAGAATGATTTGCATATGTCTTCATATAAAATAAAAAAATTGAAGTTCCCTGATGGCACGTAGCCAGTTTCCATTACCTAGACCTTTGCAATCACTGTCATGCATCATATTATTTTGTACTCATAATTTGCACAGAGGTGCAGTATTAAAAGGTAGCTATGGGCAAAGTGCCTGGAGTTAAAGTTGACCTATGTGTAACTGCCAAATACTGCAGAGATTCACTGCTAAAATATCTATTTCATCTGCTTCAGCTGCAGCCTGGGGAGCAGGTGATGAATATTGTGGCTCAGGCAGTTCAAAAATCTCTGCAGTGGAGCCCTGTGGTCTAACACTCATTGCCAGTAGCCCTGGAGGTGTAAATATGATGCTGCACAGTGGAATTTGTGTTTTCCCTTATTTTTTGGTAAGGACCTTTCTCTGTCCTTCTTGTGAACACCTCTGCTCCTTCGAATTACACAGAAAATACTGCTTTAAACAGTAACTATGAACTTGGTATGTCTTGGTCCAGTACAGAGGTTGCTCTGCAAAGTCTTGCTTCACTTCCTTTGTATAAATGTTTTCCAATACTGTTTTTCCTTAAATGATTGCATGCTGTTCTTCTCCATAAGACTACCTTTTCTCCTGTTACACAGAACTGAACTTTTCTGAAGACTAAATTAGAGCTTGGATCTTGTGCTCCAATTCCGGCAGAAACTGGACAGCAGAACAGAACTGTGAGAGGAAGGGAATTTTCTTATTCATAGCTTAAGGTAGTTAAGTGCTGTCTTAAAGAACTGGTTTCACTTGTGTTATGGGACAAGCTTTTTCCACAGGGCCTCACTGTTGTATTTCCTCTGCTGCTTATGTCCCTGGATCTGATTTGCAGAATTTCTGATGTACAACTGCGAGGGCAGTTGCAACTGAGCAGGTGCTGTGCTTTGACTAAATGAAATGCTCTATAATGTCACATACGTTGGAAAAATCAGGCCTTGGGCACCAAAAACTGATGTATTCTTTGTCACAACTTTGCAGGATAAAATGAGGATAATGTTATATAGCATGTAAATACTATACTGATGGAGAAATTAGTAATTCTGACTGCAGAATAGTCTATGAACAGGATGCAGTGAGCAGTACCTGAGGTCACACATGTTACAAGCAAGCTTATTAAAAATGACTAGTCATTAAAATGACTATTCAGATTCATGAATATGAACACTGCTCACGCAAATTAGAATAAGAGAATCTTTACATTTATCTGGTTTTCTGTTTCTTGTGCATATTACTTATCTTTTTGATCTGCTTCTGTTTAAATACATGAGGGGGAAAGAAAGAAGTGGGTGGAAGTTCTTTTTTTGTTTTGTAAAGCTCCCTGGGTTAGTAGGAGAAATTACTTCCTCTGTCTTAAGGGTGTTTTAGCCTGACATCCCAGTAATTTTCCTCATTAGAGGAAAGGGGATAGAAAAGTTATGTTCCTGTAAATTATGTGTTGCTTTGATCACACTCATCTGTGCCTCTGGTGTGGCTTATCAAAGCCATAAGCAGTAAAAGCTGTAGCAGTGCCAAAGTTCTTGAATGCTGGGACGTGCTGCACCTTTTGGTGTAATTTGTTATATTTCAACAGCTGCTCCTCTTCAGAGTGTGAGATGAAGGCTGGCAGGAATGGGCTTGTGGAAGGTATGACTGGTGGAAATGACTGCTTGCTTTTTACTCCTATGACTGTGCCTCAGAGGAAAGGATGGGCATGCAGCACAGAATTGGAGCATTTCTCCCCAGCTTGGCATTTCACTGTTCTCCTTGACCTATGAAATAGCTGTAGTACTCCAGTTGGGGCCAGCTGTGGGCTGGGAACTGAAACTACCCTGGAAAAATGGACTGTCCCCCAGGCAAAGAGAACTTTACCAAAAATCTTGAATGCATGAGGAAATAAGTGAATAAAGTGATACAGATAAGACGCAAAGAAGTCAGAGAGGACATCGATGAGAAATATATGACCTCTGAATAGCTGGGTAATGAATGAAAAAAAGTTATTTGTTATAAAACTAAAAATTTATTTTACCCTGCAGATCACTAGCAGGCAGCTAGTCTGCTAAAGGAGAAATGTTACCTAACTTGCAAGTAAGTTTCCAAGATGGTTTTGGGGAATCTGTAGATTGTAACCTCAGTATCAACAAAGGTTAATGAATGAGGGAATGCTGTCTTGGACACAACTGTTCCTTTGTTATCTTAATGCTTTAATAAAACCACTTTAATTTGTGTAAAGTAATTGGATCCTGTTAATGCTAAATTAACCATGTCCAGGGGAAATAAATGTATCTTGCTAATATAAAATTATATTTTTCCATGTAAGGTTATAAACAACCAAGAGACATTACTTAATCATGTGCTTTGACCTCTGCCCTGAGCCTTGTTAATTATGTGCTTTTGAATCTTGCTCACCTGCAGTGTTGTCTGGTTGATCACCTTATTTTCTGTTAGCATGACAAAGCTTAGTTAGACTTATTCTTCCTATGACTTTTTTTTTTTAACTCATGCCTTGCTAAGCTTCAAGTTGTATGTTAATGTATTGCGGGCCTGCTAAAGGAGGTAAGGCTAAAATATAGTTCTGTACAGACATGGGGCTGGAACAATAATTAGTTGCTAAATTATTTATACTAAGCAGATTGGTGTTATGTGGAAAAATTGTGTGAGCTTTTTACTCTCTTGCTGTCTCATCTGTATAACTGGAAACCAGTCTCATGGGACACAAATTCCTGTCTGGTCAGTTTTAGTTCCAAGTCTCTCTGCAAAGGAAAAGTTGAAGAAAGGTATTTCAGAAAAACTGAAAGAGGTGAAATCTTTCATGATATTATTAACTATCCTTCTCCCCAGCTGGTACCCATAATGAGAAGCTTTGCAAGGCCCATACATTGGTTCTCCACAACAGAGTTTCTAGTATGCTAGTGTTCAAAGATGGTCGAGACTGATGTTTGTGAAGGGCATAGCAGCACTAGAATATTAGATACCACTGACTTAACCTGAAGAATTACACTGAATAATACTGCATTTGCTAATTGCAAGTCAGTATTTTTGGAACAATAGTTTAGGGTCTTGTGCCAGGTTTATTTTTAAAAAGCAGTGTAGACTATTGTTATTGATTGATACCAGCCAAAAGCTACTGAAACAGATTTCCTAATGTAAAAATTTACTTCTCCAAATCCATACTGACTGCAAAGCAGTATTTATCAGCTTGTCACAGACTGTGATTCTCAAGGTCATGTCTACTTGGAAGCCTGCCTTGATAAGTGCTCCCATTGCAGTGACCTTCATGGTTCACTGCAAGAATGCTAAAGTCCAGCTTCAGCTGGTAAAGTTAGATGGTCTGAAGCTATTCGGCAAGAAGGCACAAGAGACAAGTGAGTATTCTGCTGTTTCTGGATTTTCAGAGGGAGTTTAACAAAGTTCTTTATTAATGCTCCTTAAAGGAAATGAACTGCCATGGAGTAGGAGGGTAGTTTTTTCAGTAAATTAATACCTGTTTAAAGTGTAGGAAGAACTGTCGTTTTTTCTAGTGAAGAGTAATCACTGGTGGAATCCCAGGCGGGTCTGTGTTCAGGCTTGTGTTGCTCAACATAGTTATAAATGATCTGGAAGACAGGCTGAGTAATGAAGTGACAGTATATGCTGAGAATCACAGAATAAGGGTAGCCGGAACAAAAGGTGACTGGAGTTGCAGAAGGTTCTTGCAGTACTTGACTGTAGGCAAGTGGTACTTGATACCAGTGCCCCCTGAAAGTTAGGGACAGACTTTCTCCCCTCTTCAAAGATTAGGTTAAAACACAGAAGAGCATGATTGAAGCAGCTTTTGTAAAAAAAGAGTAACCAAATAAACTGGGGCTTTGCCTGGAAAATCCATGATGGGGAGTAGGATGGATAAGAGGAAGGATTATGATAACAATATGCAGCTATGGGAATACGAAGCAATTGTTCCCTGTTTATTTTGTCACTCAAACATGACAAGAATGAAAGGGCATCGAGTCGTGCCCAAGCAAAAGGTGCTGGCTTTTGACAGAGGAAGTATTAAAACATGACCCCTTGATTCCCCAGAAGCTTTCTGTGTCCATGGCATCCTTTGAACAGTTTAGCAGGCTTGCTGCATGTCTGCTTGTTTTAACCTGCTTCCTGTAGCATTGCTTGATCACACCTAGTTCTTGTGTTGGAGAAGTCAGACCCTATCAACCCTTTCTATGCCATTCATGAGTTTGTAGATTATCACATTCTTCCAAAGTCACTTCTCTTCTGGTCTGAAATGCTTGGTCCTGCTCAGTCATTCCTCGTAGACAAGCTGTTTGAGACCTTTGGATCATTCTTGTTGCTCATCTCCTAACCTTTCTTCTGTGACTGTATGAAAATTTTGGTCTCTAAGAGTCAATATCTTCCTCTTGCACAGACCATTCTAGCAGTAGGTCCCTGCACATTTTACAAAGGATAAAGTATCAGTTTCTTCGTGAAAGATAGGTAACAAGAAGGGACAGAAGTTGTGAATTAACCCAGGTAGTTATGAGAGCGTGTACTTGAGAATGTATCATCTGAAAATAGTGAGGATTGGAAGGGGAAAGCACTATACAGTGATAATACTTGTTTTTGAAAGGCAGTTCAAAAATTTATTTCTGAATGTGGTTCTTGTCTGTTCTGGATATTGTGCATGGTTTGGGTTCCTGCATCTTAAAGTATGTAGTTGAACCAGAAAAGCTTATGAGGGGCAGTGGAAATGATCAAAGGTGCAAAATGGCTTCTGGGCCTGAATGAGCAAGGACTGATAAGCCCATAAAAGAGAAGGCGGAGGGATTACATGGAATTCTGTAAACTTGGGACTGCTGTGGACAATGTGCACGCAGGGCTAGTGTTTGTGCTCTGTTTCAGTACAAAGATCTTCACATATTGAAGTTGGTGAGTGACAGAATTGAAAGGGGTGGTAGGTGGTGGAATGTCTTGTTGAAAGATGTTCTGGATACAAAAAGTTTCTGTGGAATCTGGAGGATGCTCAAGCACATGGGAGGGAAATCCTTTGAAGGTTCTTGTTTAATCCTGAAGGATGGGATTCATCTAATGTAACTTTACATATCAAAATTAGATTGTTTTTTAAGCTCAGCAGTGTGATTTTTCTTTGAGGTATCTGACTCTGCATTGTATACAGAATACCTAACACTTTATTTCTAGGTAGCTAGCTTAAATTAGATTAATCCTACCTCTCATGTTTTTGTAAGAATAGTACAAATTAGACAGAATTCATAAAAAGACTATAGCAATGACTCTGAAGACATCTCTCTTCCAGACTCTCTCTGACAATTGTGGAAAAGGCTAAGAGGTAGTTTGATTATAGTGTGTCAGATGAGGAAATGTATCTTCCTGGAAGCTTTTAAGTTAGCTTAACAAAGTCATTGATACCAGTTTGCTGGAACTTGATGTTGAATGTACCCAAATTGGTTATGAGGCAAGTCAGGTTTTGTAGCCATCATAGTCCATAGCTTGGTGCTAAAACCTTTTAAAACTAAACTCTGTATGTCTTCCCAGTGTAAGTGGTACAAGCACCTCTAATCCTAAAACTTTACAGGTGCAATTGTAAAAGGTTTCTTTTACTATAGCTGAAATGTATGCATGTATGTTGAATTCCCACTGGTCCTGAGGACTGAAAACTTACCAGAGCTGTAGTTGCCATGTGAGTCCTATATACAAAAGTCCTTTTGGATTAACTATACATGCTGCCATTAAGGACATCAAAATATTATAAGCTATAAATGTGTGAGAAATACAGGACACAGGAGCAACTCAGATTTTTGTTTTTTCTTCTGAACTTCAGTATAGAAGGAAAAGTTCCTCTCTTTAGTTTGATCTAACGATTTCGGAAGGTAAATTTTGCAAGTGATAGCAAAGTGTAAATCAGTTCCTTTGTGATGGGATTCAAAATAATGTATGTAAATGGCTCTTTGTAATATTTCTGCTGAATTCAGCAGTGGGTTTGTTACAAAATTTTTTTGCCACAGCTACTGCTGATGTGATTCTATCACAGATGGAGTATCTGATGATGTTTTTAATACTAGCTTTTCAAAGACTTTTTTGGTGACTGTACAGAATGTTGTATAATGTTACTAGTGATCATGTGAACACTGCCAATTCTGGCAATGGCTGACTGGGCCATTGGAGCAGTGACCACTTGGCTGTGTGATCAGAGACGCTTTGGATTTTGTGGAGTGTGGCTCATTATCAACTCCTTTGGAACTGCAGAACACCTTTCAACTGAGTGAGTCGCCTCATCTGTTCCGATCTCCATCCTCAGAGTGCATTTGTAGTGTACTTTTCATTCTTAGTTTGCCGTGTTCTGATTTGAGCCAGGTAGTAAGAAAAGTAATGATGCATCTCAGGGTCCAGTACCATTCTGTAGTCGGTATTAAAATTAAATAATTTGGTAGAAGATTAATGCTCTTTTTTCTCTATTATTTGACAAAGTACCAAAGATTAGCTGGAAGCTGTGCCTTGCAAGAAAACATTGCTTTGCCTGCTTTTGTCTTCTGTAATCAATATAGTTTGCCCCAAAATCTGCTTTTTTCAGTAAATTGTAAACAAAAATCAAGCATTTCTAAATAAGGATGCAATTAAATGCTGCTCTTCGGCATGACAAGCCCCTACTAAGAGGGTAAGACCTGACATCTGATTACATAGCTAGGATGATACTTCTGAAACTATATTGATGGCTGTCCCAATGGCAGAACTGTTGTTCTGTCTGTCTTTTGCAAGAAAACCAAAGTTGAGCCTACCACCTCTTCCACTAGAAATGAGCACAGTTGCATAGTGACACACATGCTGTGTGCTGATGCGGAAAGGATTAGTTTACTGCATACTGCATGTTATGGTGGTTTCTAACTTCTAATCATTAATAATGGTGTTGCTAGAGCTGGAGATAGGAGTTGAAGATTTTGGCCTAATTTGAGACTTTCAGGGGCAGTAGAAGCCTGGCGCTCTAGCTTTCTAGACTTGCAAGTAAGTCAAGCGCTGGCTGACAGTCCCCATCCTAACAGATTGTCATTGTTCAGTTATTTAATTCCAGCATAATCTTTGCATGAATAGAATTTTTTGTTTTATAGAATAACCTTTTATATCATTAGTATCTGCAATAATTTCTTCCTTTGGAAAGTGATTCATGTCATCTTGCAGATCAGAAAGGCATAAAGCATTTTTCTGCAGTCACACAAGAAACCGTATTCATTCATAGCTTATATTGTGAAGCCAATCCTGTATCCTCAGGGTTGGAGTTGGTTTCGTGGCAGCAGTCCTAATTACAGAATCTCTCTACAGTGTATCTGAACTGAGGGCTGTTCTAGAGTCACAAATGGTATGAAATGGCAGGCTGAAAAGAACGAAGTATGAATGTTTCTTAATGCACTCAGTCTTTCCGTTGTAGCTATTCATAAATAGTAGGTTTTAGTCACCAACTGACAGTCACAACAAAAGCCCATTTAAACTAAGCTTGAGACCAGCTTCCCAGATCTGATAACAGGAGTACCCTTCTAGGTTTTGTCTTGACTAGCTTTACGTGCTGGATCATGTTGGATGGATCACTGTAAAATAAAGCTGCAAGCTGAGCATGTGCTACCTTGGTCAAGCCAGTGAAGAAATGAGAGAAATAGTTTCTACTCTGCATCTATAAGCATTTGTGCTGCCTATACAATTTTCTTTTTTTTTTTGTCTTGCAAAACTGGAGTCAAGTATTCTAGCACCTTGAACAACCTTAGCATGTTTTTGCAGACAGTAATAACAAGGCAAGTAGTAAATAATCACTGAAGACATTAATCTGGTTGAAAAGAGGATATCGGTTTTTTTATATTGATTCTTTGATTACTTCCCTTTCTGACACAGCAGTAAAAGATACCAATGACAGAAGCAGGATGTAGCAATCTTGTGTTAGCCTTGAAAAGTTAGTGTCTGGATTATGTCAATTCCTGGGTGTGATAGTACCAGAGAAGTACAGACAAATTGGAAAGAGATTAGAGAATGCAGCAAATGTGGCTGGAGGGCCTGCCCTACAGTAAAGCAGAAAGGGCTGACAATTTGTAACATGGCTGAGCAATGGTTTAGGGCATAAGCACCTAAAATTATTTGGGAAGTATGAAGTGGAGACGGTGGGAAGAGGTTGGGAATCTGGGAGATCTTTTCATTGAAGAACTCCTTGTGGGAGAATCTTGACACAAAGAGCTTCATTGTTCGAAGGTGGCTTAAAAGATTGGAGAAACTGATTTAGCCCTAGTGGAAGGGGTACATGTGTAGGGAGGAAATTACCCTTGGAGTCATATAGGATGAGGAGACAGTGAGTCTGATACATTATTTCTCTAATTAAGGAATAACTCAATCAAGATGTAATTATTTCCTGAACTGGGTATAAACCCAGGCTATTCTTTGGTGGTGAAGAGAAGACCAGTCTTTCCTTGCTGTATACGACACAGAGGGAGGAAGGAACTCTGGGAAAGTCCCATGCTTTTTCAGAAGCAATATTAATTCTTCATCAAATCTACTGTCCTGAAGACCTTTACTTTCTCTGAATATTATCTAACTTTTATTTCAGGAAATGCCAGAAAGCTTGTTTGTAGTAATGGAGGCTCAGAAAAGGAAAAGCAGCAGACTTCTTACCCTGGATGTGTTAGACTGAAGGCTCTCTAAGGGAGTCCATGGATGATTAGAGTTTTTGGAGGCATAGAAGCATGGGTTTTCTTGTCTGAACAGAGCCCATTAAGTCCTATAAGATGAAGACATTGGGGAGCCAATAATACTTTTTTTAACTGTGGCTCTGATTCAGCAAGAGCATTTAGCACACCTGATAGTGAAGCCTGAGAGTCAGTGACTGGAGGGTGTGGAGTCTTATTACCTAGGCTTATGCCTGATGGTATAAGCACCCTGGGGTTTAAAAACAGTTCTGTTTACGCCCTTTATCCCCTGGCACCCTGACTCACTGCTGTGGCTGGGGCACACCTCATACCTCGGATCATCCCTCTGGAAGGCCCTCCCGTGCCTGTGGGGTTTTGGGGCAGTGCCAGTGGGTGTAGAGGGGAGCAGGACAGGCACAGAAGTGTACTGTGAAGCTGGCCCTGGTACAACATGCAGCTTGGCCTGCGGTGTTTGATAGGCAGGTGGCAGCCTGTTACAGATACCAGTGTGGTAGCTGGAACAGTTATTAATCTTGAATGCAATTATTTCAGTGCTTTATATAATCCAAAGAACAAATCGGGAAGGTTTCTTTACCAAATTGTGATGAGCAGACATGGCATGTTACAAATTCCATTAAACACTCTTAAATCAGTTCTTCTCAATCTCAGATTAAGGCTTTAAAATACATAAAATGTGAGTGTTCAGCAGTCTTGTGCTATCCCCAGTCCTTAATTACAACAGCACCGAAATCTGAGCTACTTCCCTTTTGTGTCATACATTTGTATGGGGTTATGAGCTAAGATAGATGGGATGTAACATGCATGGAGGACAGGCCTTTCATGAGATAAAGGTCTGGCCTTTCACATAGTGCTAGGTATTTACCTTTGAAAACAAAAGCCATGCTGCAGTGTGACTTAGCTCTGATTTAATCATGTTTTAAGAAAAGGATTTCTGTTTCTACAGGAGTAGAAGGTCCTCAGAATTTCATTGGGATGTTTTAATTTGATTATTTAAGTATTCAAGAAAGGTGAGGCAATGTCTAAAATTTAAGAGCCTTAAGTCTGGGATTTCCTATCTTTTCGTAACAGAGTTAAGTAGCCGTTGTTTTTTCTGGTGCAATTCTGCCCATGATGATAGTAAATGCAGCTGGAAACAGCTATGCTAAGTGTTAAGTGTAATTCCTATTTTTCACAGGCTTACCCTTTGTACAAATGTTACTTTCTACTCTTGATGTCTATACCAGCTGACTTATTAAATAAAAATATACTGCAATTTAAGGGTTGTAAGGAAGAATAACTGTGTTTCATTCTCTTAAAATATTTTGCCATGGTCCCAGAGACCTTGGTGAAAGGCTAATGGAAGCCAATGTGTAAAGGCCTTTAGTAAAGGCCATGCATTCTTAGAGGCCTTCATCTACTTTGCTCCAGGCTGTTTGCAGCTTTTTATAATCCAGTGAGCTTGGAAATCCTGAAAGTGCTTTTCTTTACTGCTCTTTGCCTTATCTTTTAAGTCTTGGAAAATGAAAGTCAGAAATTTACAACATGCTCAAAATGTTTTTCTCCATTAGAATTAAAGGTAATGTCTTGTTCAGCCTGGGGAGGAAAAAAAGCAAGTCTGGAAAAAAAAAATTGAGTGGTTAAAATAGAGCTGTTAAAATGGCAACACACAGACAGCCTGTGTATAAATATAGGCTAGCTCCTCAGCAGTGTTCTTATATGGCAGATCTGAGTGAAGGAAAAATATCAGCCTACTCTTGTTCTGTACGGGGCTGTGTGTTGGTTGTTAGGGTCTGGTGCCATATGTTTGGTAGTAGACAAGGCTGCATATTATATGGAAATTATAGTGACTCACTTTTTTTTTTTCTGTTGCAGGGACCTACCATACCAGTGTGAGAGGGGAATCTCACAAGCATACTGTGGATTTTTTATCTGTATGTGCTACTTGATTATCTACTCTTGCTAACCCACCCAAAAACAGAAGGTTCGAAGAAAAATTGTTGTCCTGTCACTTCTGCCTGTGAACTGGCTGAATTTTGGCATCTGCTGAAGAAGCTACCTGGACCATTAGAAATGGGGGAGCTCGTATTGTATCTCTGATCAGCAAAGCTTTCTGCGTGGAGTAAGAGAATCAAGTTGCCTTAAGTTAAACCATATGCAAGTTGCACTAATTGAGGTAACATACTGCTGATACCACTCTAGACTTCACTAGGGCTTTCCAAGGCAGTAGTTTCTCATGTAGTTTGAATGTTTTCAGCTGGTGTGGTGTTTAAATCTGGTGTGGCTGTGAAAAACGTGTGTGGGGTGAACTTCTTCCTGTGAAGTTCATGGTGAGTTTTGAAGCCTCACTTCCAAGTGTGATCCGTGCTATGGCAGCAACCTACAGGCTTATGGTCACCTCTGTGAACTGCTACGGCAGTGTGGTGATAGACCAGCACTTTCAACACACCGTGCATTACTGCACGGGGACTTGCCAAGTGTTTGAGCAAGGGGTTACATGCATAGTTGCCCACCACAGTGTCTGTGCAGAGCTCAGTGTCCAAGATGCCAACCTAGACCATAAAATTCCTGTTCCTGAAAATGGACTTGCCTTGCCTGGAAATGAGGACTATCACCAAATCCTCCCAAATAATCCAAGAAACAAAAAGGGCTCTTCAGTGCAAGCCTCCAGCAGTTTAAAAGACATTACTGGTGAGGCGATAAACCTTGCCAGTGGTAAAATAAAGGAATTCTCCTTTGAAAAGCTCAAAAACTCTTCCAGTCATGTGGCCTACAGAAAGGGAAGGAAAGTTCGCTCGGAATCATTCAGCAGACGATCATTTGATTTTGACTTGATTTATGGGCACTTCAACAATGATGAGAACTGCCCTCCGTGTGGCTTTCTGCAGAGTCCCTCACCTGTGGAGAAATGGCAGGAGGGCAACGATGCACCAGAAGTCACCATGAATGCCATGGTTCCCTTCTCTCCTCACTCCTTCTCTGAAGAAAACTTCATTACCCAGATTTTGGAAAAACACAAGCTAGATGGTTCTTCTGGTGGAGATATTAAGGTGTGCTTAGACATCTTGCTCAAGTGCTCAGAGGATCTGAAAAAGTGCACAGACATAATAAAACATTGCATCAAAAAGAAGTCTGCAGACAGTGTTACTGGAGGGAACTGCAATGATTCTCTAGCTAATTCAGAAATGATATATATGAATCTGATGACAAGATTTTCTTCCTACCTGAAAAAGCTACCCTTTGAGCTCAAGGCACCAGGACACAAGGAAGCGAGTGACTTGGCAGAACTAGTTAACTGTCTTCATGGCTTGCAGCAAACTCCTTTTCCCCCAGTATTTGGAGATGAGCAGCCACCTAGGTATGAAGATGTTATTCAGCTGCCATCCTCAAGTGCGATTCCTCTTGGACTACCAGGTAATCAGTGTGAGGTGACAAGCACCTCTCAGTCCATCCAAACAAGTACTGTGAGCTTTACCTCAAACTCCCTTCACAGCATCCCACAGGAGAACAGTGTGAGAGCTGTGAAAGATGCTTGTGCTCTACCTCAGCTACCAGCCACAAGCCCTTCTGACTGCACGCCTTCCACTGAGGCTCTGTACATCGAGGAGGAGTCTGACGGGGAAAGAACATTAGGGAAAATAAAGAAGGCGGAACAGAAAGGGGGCTGGGAGAGTATAGAGCGCAGCTACCAGCTAGCTGGTTGTTCAGATCGAACTGCCGATGCTAAAGCAGAACGTGCCAGTGTGGGACATGTTGAGCTCTCCCATGCTTCTGAGAAAAATACTCCCTTAAAACCAGTTTCAGATTCTGTATTGCGTGGTTCCCAAGATGATGTCTCCAAAGGAGAACAGATGTGCAGTAAGGTAGACAAGGATGAGATAGACAAACTGCTACTGGACTTGGAATGCTTCTCACAGAAAATGGAGAGTACTTTGAGGGAACCCTCTCTAAAGGAGAGTGAACCTGCCCGTTTGCAGGTGTTTGGCTGGCAGGGTAGGCAGGTACTACCTCTGACTCTTGAACCCAAAAGTAAACATGTTGACCCCACTTCCCCTTTGTCAAAAATCATGGAAACCAATGGTCATAAAATGGAAGAGGATGATAAAGCCCTTTTGCTACGTATCCTGGAAAGCATTGAAGACTTTGCCCAGGAACTGGTGGAATTCCAGACAGGCAAGGGCAGCTTGTCCAAGGAGAGGGAAGTGATGCAGATTCTTCAGGAAACTTTAACAACTCCTTCACAGTCCCTTCTTGCAGGGCAAAAAAGCTATGCTGGGGCTGCCTCCAGAGATTCTGTTCCAGCTTCAATTCAGCAGGCCCCAGAAGTGATTAAGGTAAGAGAACCAAACCTTTGATGGGATAGCACGTAAAACAAACATGGGAAAATGGGGGGGGGGAGGAAATTACATCTGGTAAGTGATTCATTGTGCTTTGGATGCTGCAGTGTGGAATAAAATACTCAACCTGGCAGAAATGTGGCATTTATTTAAATACAAACAAAAAAAGGAAACTAAAACCCCTAAGCAAACAAAATATGCCCTGATGCGCAGTTTCACCTTTGGGCTTGTTCCTTTCCTGCTGGTGCTCCAGTAGGCTGTTTTTTGCTTGTGGTTTGAATGGGTCCTATATGTTTGAGGGCAGAAACAATTCTTCTGCTACCTACGTTATTCTTGGGAGTGAGTATTGGACTGCCTCTCACCAGTTCAATGAGAACTGAATGTTCCACCTCTCCTTTTTTTCATCTCCAAGCAGACTCCAACAGCCTTTGTCGTCCTCATCACTAGTTCCTAAAGAGAGAGATACTCCATGGCACAAAGGTCAGAATTGAGGAAGATTTCATTTTCTTTTCCTTGTGCCCAGTGCATAGTGTCATTGTGGAGTCTGCATTGCTTGTATCTGTCAAATGAGGAGTAGGTTTTCCCAGGAAAGAGAGTCTTGAGGGAAGCCAAGGCTGTCTGTCCAGCCCTCAATACTTTTCATTTGATAACGAGTGCCAAATTTCCATGACAGCATGGTGCCAAACTTCCAAGTGCACAGAAAGTTGAGGACTTTGCTTTCTAAAATCTACTTTCCATGTAGGCACTCTAAAAGTGTCTGGATTACAAGTGAACTTGCACAGCTCCTTTCAGATGGAGCGTGATGTGCATGTCTTCAAAACTGTTAGCTTTCCTGAAAATACAGGTACTTGGAGCAATTCTAAAAGGGGGTGAGTAGGGTGTGCCTGACCCTAAATGACAGTGCTGAGATCTTTTTTTAGACTAGGCTCTCCAAGTGTTTCTGATGTTTTGCTGGGCATCTTTGCTTACAGGAAATGGTGAGCATAACCTTGTCTGATACTTCCAGCAAGGGGCAGTGAAAAAAGAGTCTTTTTCCTGGAAGAGTGTAAAATTAAGCAGCTCCAAAAGCTCTACAGTGACTCTTACAATAGCTATTCTTCCCTTATATATTAATTCACAGAATTTTCTAACTTATGAACTGCAAACAAAAACATGTTTGATAAAGTGTGACACTGACTTTGGTAGTTTTTCTATAATACTTGAAAACTGGATGCGTTTACACTGTCAAATAGCTTATCAGTCTGGTTCCTTACCAGCTTCTGTTTCCCTAAGCATCCACCTAGCCTGTTAGTTTACTCCCAGCCTGCTTTCTATGGACGTATAACATGCACTCATAGTACGAGATCTCTTCCACACAGCAGCATAACCCTTGCTTTGTGTAGATGCCTAGAACCAAAAATCGTGAGAGAGAATAACTGTCTTGGAGACCCAGAGGGGGCTGAGCCCTGCGCGGTGTGGATGCAGCTGGTACCCTTCAGAGGGAGTTAGCCCTTAGCAGAGTGGGAAAAGTCATCTGCATTGCTGGCTCTACACTTACTCTGAGGTTTGTTATACTATACATGTGGTCACACATTTGGCTTTGGATACAAGGCCCTCTCTGGGTGTAGCATCTAGGGAACATATCCGTGTTTCTGGATAATGCTGGATCTGGCTGGAACTCCATGTGGATTCTGATTCAGTATTGCACATATGTGTCTGAACGAATAATATGTAAAGTATTTGTTATATCTTACGGCTCATAAAACTGTTATTAAATAATTGCGTGCATACACAAAAGCCTCAGAGATCTAATACTGATGAAAACACAGTGTACTTTTCATATGCCTCAGATCCTAAGCAATGAAAAAGGAAAGGGAGAGCCACTTCAGACCAGACTGTTTGCTGGCTCAGCCTATCTGTGTTGAAATCTGTGCTAACTTATATCAGCACAGACTTTTCCCTTTATCATAAAACCAATTATGATTCTCCACAGAGAACAATAGAATTACTTGCCTCTTCATTGTCAAAACCAAAATATTTAGAAACTAGGATATGAATACTCAAGAAGTCCATCAATTTTACAGAGCACACGAGTGCATCATGCTTTTTTCAGGCAGGCCAGGAAGCATTGCATACTTTGAGACTATCTGACATTTCCCATTCCGAGATCCAGTTTTCCATTGCTTATCTCTAAACCTCCAACTATTTGTTTTAGAATTTCATGTTCTGTGTGCCTGTCTTAAGCTGATTTTTTTTTATATGTTGTTTTTGGAAGAAATAGTGAGATGGGGCTGTTGGGATTCTCTGACCTGATCTGCAGAAGTGCTGAGTGTCAGGGTTGGCATTTTTTTTGGAAGATAAAGGGTGCTACCTTTTGAGTAAAATGTAATGTTACGTAAAGTCTTTGGAAAAGTCAGTGGTGGATGTTTTTTGACCTTAACCTCCATGCCCTTGGTCTACCACCTACTTTGTACAGGATGTCAGAGTACTTGAATTCAGTTTATGCTTGCAGCATGCTTGGTACTCTAGTGAAAGTCCCCTAGAAAAGTCTGTAAGAAACATGTTCTTTATGTTTGCAGAATCAAGTTTGAGTAGTGCAGGGCTCTGCTCCAGGATCATGCATTTTAAGAGCTGTTGGATAAAGTTTGTAAATAATTTTGGGAGCAGAGACCAGGACCAGCATTGATACAAAAAGGGGCCTCTTTTTTTTTTTTGTCCTTCATGTATTGAGTATCTCTTCTCAAAAGGATTACTCGTGGTATAGGGAGCCAGAAAGAGCACTCCTGCTTCCCATTTCTCTCTCCTCCATGCCTCTATTTCCTATTGCATGGCTTTGAATCTTTCTTTATACTGACTATGATGCTTGTATACAAGATAACAATTTTTAGTTAGGTTTATTTTCTGCCAGATTAGTAAATGGAATTGCTTGCACTGAGGTCAAACGGGTGGTAGAACTGTCTCTGGACAGGGCCTGTGGATCTGGGAGCAGAGGGTTTACAGAGTTGAGAAGTGGTCTCAGACCGCCTTGTCTAACCACATTATATCTCGGATGGTAGAGCCCTGAGTTAAGTATCCAGAGGTTGTTCCCTGCTGCCTTGTGTTTCCTCTGGGCTGGCTCTAGGTAGCATCTGCGTAATCCTGCCTTGCCTGAGTGACTGATGGGATGGGTATTGCTGGGACTCTCAGAAGTGTTCCTAACTCACTGTGATCTAAAACATTGTCCTCAGGCTACACACCTTGCTTTTATGGTTGAAAATGTCTATGTTGTTGCATGCTTAAACAAGTGGCCCAAAGGTGGCTATGAGTGGAATTAAGACTGTTTCATAATCGTATATAAAGTTAATGTTGACCCAGCACCTTCATAATTCTGCGTATTCAAAATGCTACTTCATAACTCTGTGCTGCCTTGTTTTGCAAATGTAATGATAGGCTTATGAAGGATCTTGTGGGGGCCAATTAACTCTAAAAGGTGTCTTCTATAATATCATAGTGACTTTAACTTTGTCATGAAATAATCACATTTTCTCAAAATGCATCCAAAATATGATGGAAAACTTTTTCTGGAAAATCAACTTTCATTTACCTATATTACAAATTGTTTTGATCAGATATTGGTAATATCCGTCAGTTAAGCTATACACACAATCTGCATCTTTTCAAACATCAATTATTCATTATTTCTAAACCCAAATAGTAAAAAAGGGCACTTTTTCAGTAACTATTGAAAATAAATGAAAATAGTAAGTGAATCTTAAAGTATCTCAGAATCAAAGATGGCAGGGTAAAAAAAAAAAAATCAGATGGAATTATGAATTAAAAGAACCAATACCAAACACTTGGTGACACGTTTGTGGCATGTAGGCACCTTTTGTAATCAGGGCAGATACAGTCTCTGCTTGTGTGAAGTTGATTTATTTTGAAGTGGACATCTAAAGGTAGGTGAAACAAAGCCTACTGATACACATTGAGTTTTTCAGCCTCATTGACTCTGAAACCAAGAAAGAGTCACGCTGCTGGAGGAAAAGTTTAATCTGTTTTGCAAACAGTTGGAGCTGGTGCCCTTCTCAGCTATGCAGAGTGCATTGAATTGTTGCAGCCAAGCTTTGGGGTACAGCTAAGTCCTGCAATGATTAAATCATCCAGATCTTTTAGGACTAAGCCTCCAGCTTTAGGCACAGGTGAGATTCTTTCTATGTTCTGATGGCTAACAAAGGCAATCTGATACCTCTTTAGATTTGACATTGTTCACCTTCATGCTTTAAACTGGGTCACTTATAGCAAAGAGGAATTTCTAAATTTGTCTGCAGTTTGTTCAGTTGCTCTGTAGGCTGTTGATACCAGATTTTTCTGCTGTGGATTTTGTCCAGTTGTCTTTGAAACTGTTGATACAAGATTTTCTTACTGTCAATTTCTCATAGTACTGTATATTTGTTTTTATTTATATCCACCTTGTGTGTTTTGAGGATAGGAAGTACCATGCTAGGAACCTGGCTATAGTGCAAAAAATTGGAATTTAGACACAGCAAGCCCTGCCTCCAGATTACTTGTATTTTTCCAAGTTATCAGTGGAAAAAAAAACAAAACAGACTTCTGGGATCATTTGTGACTGATTAACTTGTGAATGAAAAATATGTGGCTTGTTTGGTGGGGGTTTTTTTTTTTTTAGTAGTAGCTAGTGGCTGCCAGATATGTATGCATGAAAGAGACATACTGCTTTTAAAGCCCACTGTAGCTGGTCTGGATGCAGCTGTAGATATAAGAGGTTTTCTTTTTTTTCCTCTGCAGTCTGAGAGGGGAGTGGCAGTCTGTAAGCAGGGTGAGAGTTTAATTGAAGATAAACTAAGTACACTTGCCACAGATGATTTGAAATAAATCACCTTTGGACATGATGTTATATGAGATGTGCAGTACTCCCAGTACAGTGGAGCCTTGTGGGCTCTTTAGACATTGCCTTAATGTTTAGAAAAAAATAAAAAGAATAAAACCCCCAAAACTTATTCCAAAACTTGCATATGGATCTGAGTAGTAGCAATTCCAGTTAAAACATCCCTGCCTGCCTTTTTCTTTTTTGGGGCTTCTTTTCTCATTCCCATTGTCATCCTACCACTCTGTTAGACTTCATATTCATTTTCAGGGCACATGGCAAAGTGGCTGATGACATTGTAATAACCTTGTGATTCTTTGGGCTTGTAGCCGTGAATACGCATCTGGACTTCAGAGGTTTTTCAGTTCCCAGGTTGGACAGTTCAGACTTAGCCAGAGTGATTCAAAGGAACCCAAACTATGCTACATTCTTGGTCAAATGTTCTTTCATAAAGAACTGGATTCCGCAGCCCAGGTTGTAGGACCATGGCCTCATGATTGAGAAGCAACAGGAGAGAAAATAAACTTGGAGGCTTTGATACAGATTTATGAAGACATTAAAAATAAATATTACTTTTGTGAATGTCAGTTGCAGGGGTCTCTCTCCTTTAGTAAACAGCCTATTTAACAGCACGAGCAAATCTGTGATAAGAGCATCCTTTTAGATAGGCTGTTTCTGCGTCTGTCTGTAGCCCAGTCACATTGAGCGATGCTGTATTTGAATTAACTTTGAGCCTTCTACAGGGAACCAGGAAAAGAACATCAGAGGCACATGTCCAATAAAAGCTTTCTGTTTGTGAGGCTCAGTGAGACCTTTTCATTTCAAATGCAACGTCTTGATAAAAGCAAGCTCTACTAGCTAGAAATCTGATGTTGTTCTGTGTTACTAAGCTTAGAAAGTAAACCAGCAAAGTAGCTAGGACTTTCAAAGTCAAGTAGGGAAAGCAGGCCATGGGACTAGATGTTTGTTCATCTTGTAACAACTGGATTTAGGCCTTTGTTCAGCAACATTGTCATGACAGGAGAAGAACAGAGTTTTAACAAGCCTAGATGTAGTCTGAGCAAGAGTTTGAAGTCTACTTGCTCAAGGTCATGCAGAGAAAGAGCAGACTATTGTCCACAGGGAATTGCATTGCCTTTGCCTTGTGAGAGTTATGGGAAAACTGAATAAAAAGAATGATTCATTTTGGTGTCTTTATGAAACCATTTTCTTAAGAACTGCTTTAGAATGCCAGAGCTTATTATCTAAGATCATCCTTATGTGCTTGCTTGGCATTAAAGAAACTAGATGATTTGCTTTTTCCAAGCAAGAAGGAAAAATTGATGTTTTTTGAAAATTACAGCCTTTGGTCTAGAGTGGGAACTAATGCTGATCTTCTGCTTCATCACCTCAGAACCAGGGACCTCAAACCACCAGCATCGTACATGCACAGGCCTTGGCTGAGAGCATGTGGTTTAACTCTAGCTGAGTCTGAGTGATGCAAGTTTGTACCTCCAGTTTCAGCACTGAAGCACATAAAATAAGAACTATTGAGGAAGATGGTATATTTAGCCACTTCTGCAGTGCATCTAATTTTAGCACTCTTGGTAGTGGTGGTGGGTGCTTCCTTTCCCATATTACCCCTGGCCTATTACAAGCCAAGGACAGATTGTCTGTCATGTAGCCAGCAGGGAAATAGATTCTGTTGTAGATCATGTTTCTCAATTAAAGTATTACAAGAAGGCAGAAGATCCTGGTGGTGCTGAAAGATAATTTGAATATCAGTTAAAAAAGGGAGGTCTGGCTTCAGGAGTAAGATAAAATCTGTAGATGTTGTGCTTGTGAAGAGAGAGAAGACATAGTATGTTGAAGCCATTTGCCATATTTTGCCTGTAAAAAATCAAAACCAAGAAAGCAACGTGCGGGTCTTGACGTGGTCTCCTACAGAGTCCCTGTGCCCCTTCTGGAAAGGGCAACATCTGCTTAGGAGCTGACCAGAATGATGATCAAGGAGAGTTCTCTGCGGAGGGACCCAGACTTAGGAGGGGAGCTAGCTTTCCTTGCGAAGGGCTGTGACTTTGTTCTTCCATCTCGATTCAAGAGGAGGCTGAAGTCATTCCAGCAGGCCCAGGTTTGAACACTTGGTATTTCTTCTTCTTTTTCTGTTGCTTTGTATTTTTTTATTGGATCAGAGAATCAAACTCTGTCCCCTCTAGGCGTGTCTATTTGCAGAAAGTTATTTCCAACTAGATACCAGCAGGTTTAAAAATAAACCTCCTAGGCTTAGATTGCACAGTTAGTGTCTTTGTAAACAAGGGAAAAAAATTAACAGCCGGGCAGTGATTTAATAGGGAGAGGTAGTGTAAGACTATTCCATATTTTCTATGTTTTGTGTAAGAAAAACCCTGTTTGTGATTGCTCTCAATGTTTCTTGTTGTGTGTGGAACAGCAACATTCTGCTGTGTTTAGTGGGTTGTGCTCTCTACTGTACAAATTTGTGCACAGATCAGCCTGCCTGACTTTGGCATTTGTGATTTTACCATCACAAGGTGCTGCTTTGTGCTGTTTCCTCCTATCTCTGGGCTGTGACTGAAGGAGATAATAGAATCATAGAATCATTTAGGTAGGAAAACACCCTTAAGATCATGGTGATGTAGCTAGAGAAATGGAAATTGTACCACGGCTATATTTCTTGGTAATACCCAGCTGCTGTACTCGCTTTCTGGGACAACTGGCAAAAGATTGGAGTAATTTATGCTAGGACACCAAATGGGCATGTAGCCACCCCAGATTTACAGAGGGTCATAATATGCTGAATTCAGCCCATCTTGAGCTTCAGGTGTATTTAAATAATCAGTGACCCGGTGAGGAAGTTAAAAAGTTGAAATTGAGCGGTGCAGCTGTTTCCTAAGAAACAGCTATTAAAATTGCTCCAGAGTATATTGTAGCACGCTTTGTTTTCATGATTTCTGGTGACAGGTTAAAGTACATATATGAGGTTAATCTCTGGAACATGGTTTTTTTTCTCCCTAGAGGGAGAATTGCATGAAGTAATGATGTGTAGTAATAGCTTGGGCGGGGACCACGAGCTATTTAGAAGAGACTAACAAGAACCATGCAGCACAACTAAATTCACTCTGCAGAGTTAGTCTGATCACCTAAGGACATGACCAGGGTATGGTTTGCAGGGAGAGATAAGATCTCCTAGTAGACCAACTGGAAAAATTGACAAGCCCTTGGTAAGTGAGCCCTCCACCTGGTCTGAAGTAGGAGCAGCGACCTTCACCGCTAAATGCGTCGAGAATAACTGCTCTGGGGCTGCAGATCCAAGGCAAGTGAACTAATGCCATGGGCAATTGCAGCTGAAAAAAAGATGGTCTTAAATTTGGATGCACGCTGGTGGTTTTCTCCATGCAGTTTTCCGGGAAGCATTTGGAGTGTGGGCTGAAATATATCAGTCGCAGGAAAGGCATGTGTAAGATCTATAGGCACATTTGTCAGTGGAGGCATGCAAGGTCTGTGTTTTCAAAGTTTGACTGGGTAAGGCCATGAGGAACTTGATCCAGCCTTAGAGTTAGCCCTGTGTGCCTTCCCACCTAAATTCTTTTGTGATGCTGTGTTGCTTATGTAGAGTTTGTTTTCATATTTGTTTTGCTGCAGTTGAACTTCTGCTGATGAGTTTAGAATTTATAGCAGAAAAGATACTATCCAGAAATGCATTTTCTCATAGCATTTCCTCTTCATGCTGTTGGGAGCCATGTGCAGATGAACCTTTGCTGTTCATGCTGCCCTTACAGATGAGTGAAGAAAGAGGCAGCAAAAAAATACAATGATGGGAAAGGGCTTCAGGGAAGGAAAGGAAGAGAAAGTCTTGGGTGATAGATACAAATCAGCTCTGGAGAACTGATGAGCTTTGAGGATGGCTTGTGTCCAGTTACCATCACAATTCAGTAAAACAGGAACTGTAAAAAATGGAAGGAGACATGAAGTCAGCACTGTGGACTGTGAGAAACCAGGCTGAGTCACTGTACCCTAGAAAAGAGGATTACAGAATCCCATTTGGAAAAAAACACAAGGAACTGGTAAATTTATTATCTAGGATCGTGTTGGAGATTGAGGCCAGGAGGAAGGAGTAGAAAGTATTTGAGCACTTGATGTGATGCTACTTCCTTCTGTGGAGTTTTCTGCTGAGACTGGCAAGTCCCTAAGAGACAGGCCTGGATGGCAGAGGTTTAGTCTCTGTGCTTTGTTTGTGTAGTTACAATGAGGCTGTAGTTCTGTCTGGATTATTTATAATGCAGATGTCACTATTATAGTCTATCTATAAATAAGTTGTATGACTGGCAAAAGGTGATATAGTGGGTAGACAGATTTTAGTTAATGTAAATTACACTATGCTATAGAGCAGTATTTAAAAATAGGCTTTGATATCACCTTCCTCTTCAGCAAAAAAAACCCAAATTAATCTATTAGCAATAAAGCTAAAAGAAAACTACAAATACTATAAATCTCTCAGTTGTCTTTTCTGAAAATGCATGTCCCTGTTGGAGAAATGTGTTTCACTAAGCAAACAGCATTTAAGGCTAACTTTTTGCAAGAAGAAACTGTGTTTTCCAAGGAATTGCCACAATTTCCCCTGGTATTACTTTATTTTTTCACAAATAGTTGTAATTAACTCCCTGCTGTCTTCATAGTGGTTGACATCTGGTTATACTCATCCCAGAGTGTTAACTTGCAAGACTGTTCTAGGGAACAGGATCTTCAAGAGGTAGTTGCAGCTTGTTATTTTCTCTTTATGTTGTTGTAAACAGCTCATTTCTTACATGAGAAGGAAGATGACAAAGTTCAAAAAATTTTATTTCTATTCCTGAAGTGTAATCTGAAAAGAAGCCATCCATGAGCAATGCTTCTACCTTATTTGCCTTGGACTGAGCAAGAGTTAGTGATTCAGTCTTATTGTATTGCAAACCTGTGTCTGAAGTGGTTCCCCACTTTGAAGCTTAGCAGCATTGCCTGTATTTCTCCTATTTGTGGCTGTGGATCAGGAAATTAATGTAGATTCTGGGGTCCTGACTTGTGGCTTATGTGAGCTGGTACTAAGCATTGCTGACTTTGGCAGTACCTGGAAGAAAATGAGGTGTTCTGCTTTTCAGAAGGTGGAGCCCAGGGCAAAGTGACTGAGTTGTGTTACAGGATGATCAGCTGAAGTCTTGTGCCATATCGGGATGTAGGTGGTATGCAGAAGAGGAAGAAAATGGCACAGTGCTGTTGTGGTGGTCTACTTTGGGGATGCCTCTTTGCCTTCCAAGGAAAAAAAATAAAATGTAATTTTATCCTTCTCTTGTACTGTAAAGGAAGGGGACATACTGTTAAAGTGAAGAGTCAGTGTCCTTTGAGAGAACACATGTTGGTTTTCTTCCTTTAGGTTTGTAGATCTGCTTGTTAAATTTGAGTCATTTCTTATAGTTCCTTGCAGTCCTGACAGCTAGGAGTGCGTGCATGTATTGAAGAGATTAATGAGCAATAAACCTGTTTCTGAGAAGTGAGTCTTCAAGACAAACCAATGTTAAGTGCTATTATAGATGTTAGGTGGGTGGAGTAGGCGTTGTCTGTTCCAGCTTTACATTGTTTGTGTGAAAACAGTGCTATGAGACACCAGCAGGGATTTCCTCTCTGCTGCAATCCAGAAAGTGAAAACTACTGAGTTGGGCCGTGGCTGGAAAAGTCAGTAGCTACGCTGGGCAGTGATGTGCATGAGGAGTCCCCCAAGCCAAATTACTAGCTTGACTTATGCACAAAGGTTCAATTCACAACCCCCCAATCAGTTGGAGGCTTATTCAGAAGGCCTGTCTCGGGGAGCTCTGTTCACTCCTCTGGCTTAGGCTGTCTTACTGAAGCAAGCAGCTGTGGGAGAGGGGTGGATCTTCACCTACCTGACATGCAGCAGTGGCCACTCTGGGGCTATGTGTTCCCTTCCCAGACATGTTCAGCCTGTCTGGGTTTTGCTTTTGTTACTCTGAGTAAAGAGGGAGAGGAAGCCAGGAGAAGGGTTGTCTTCTATTGACCCACTGAGCTGCTGGTCCTAAAGTGAGTGACCGACTTGCCCCCTACCTTAACCCCTGCCACAGTTTTGGGTCCCCTCCCTGCATGTCATATTGTGGGATAGAGTAACCGGGGCTGATGCAGTATTCTAAAATGCAGACAAAGCAGGGCTTAAGGAAGCTTTTACAATTCTCACTACTTCACCTTCCTGAGTGGCAACTTGGAGTATTCAGTATGTGTTAAGAAAAAAGCTCCAAGTTTCTCAAAAAAAAAAAAAAAAAGGGCAGAGTTTAATCAGTTCATCATATACATTCTTCTGTATTTAGTGAACTCGACTACTTTATCCTAAAACCATTTTGTTTTGAAATAGAATAAACAAACTGAACGTTGCAGCTGTATTTACTTGACTATTGCCTTATTAGCCTCTTATCACATATGTTGTTATATTAATAACTCTTGCATTTGAACCATTGTGCAATAGGCAAGCCTGTTGCCTTTTCCCAAGACAGTGTGTATTCATGGGGGAATAGGCAATTCGTCATCCCTCGGCATTCTAGCATCTGAATTCTGCTGCTTGTAGTGTAACTACTTTCCAAAGTTTAAAAAAATATTCCCTCCTATGTCTAAAATTATCTGGGGATCTCATTATATATTTAAATACAAGTGCTGCCTTTTATGAAATGTACTGATGTATGGGTAGAACTAGAAGATTCCAGAGATCCATTAGAAAGGTGATCTAGTGGGGATCACCATATCAGCCATTCTGTTTATTACAGACAGGAGAGGAGTGATAGGATGGTAGAGCTAATAAAAAAGAGGTGGTAGGCACAGGGAAAAAAAAAAAAGACTGCCTTCAAACAGGCATGTGGAAGGCCTAGTTTCAATTTCCAGTTTTCTCCTGGTTTTTCAGCAAGTTATGTAGGTGCCGATTCAGTGAAACTTTTGAGTGCTTCACCTGCAAAAGGACTCTTTCAACTTAAGATATGCATTTTTATTCCTGTGCTATAATTCAGTTGTTGGGTTTAAAATTTTTCCTAATCACTGGGAGCACAAACTGTTTTCTCCTGCTTGGCATGCCATGCTGTTAAAAAGTATTTGTTACTCATTCTGTTTTCAGGTTCAAAGTAAACAAGAGAAGAAACCTGGAACTTCATCCCCAGTCCCTTTGAACTCTGCAGTTAGCCCTTGCACTCTTCTGCCTGTGAATAAAGCCACCAGCAGTACTCCCTTGTCGATAAACATTCCACGTTTCTACTTCCCTAAAGGACTTCCGAATGTCTGCACTAATCATGAAGAGATCATTGCCAGGGTTGAAGAAGCCTTTACAGAGTTTGAAGATGAGAAAGCAAACATCTGTGAAATGGGGAAAATTGCTAAGGTAACTGTTCTTGAGGGTTTTTGGGTTTTGTAGAGAAAGACAAAGTAAAAGTATCTCACAGCTGTTCTCAGTTTTAGTGAATAAAGAACCAACATCCTTTTGTTCTGAGCAGCTTTGTTTAGATTAAGATGTTAGTAAACACAGATGAGCTCAGTTTGCCATTGGTCACATCTGATGTGTATGCTCTTTTTTTGCTTTGATTTGCAAAATGGTCCTATCAGACTTCTTACCAAACAAATTTGTTTTTCTGTTCCTCCATAGTTTTGCTCAGAAGATAGCAGAAACTTAGTCTACCTCTGTGGCTTCGGGTAGTGCCAGCTACTTTCTGTGCAGTTAGCTGTCCCCTAATCGGGATGTGATCTATGTGTAATGTTGCAGCGTTGCTTGAGAAAATGGTTTCCAACCTATGCCTTCTCAGAGACAGAAGAGGGAAATGCTTAGTCAACCCTCAGCCACTGAGATACATACGTTCAATATCCATAATGCAGGTGTCAGCAGACTTGGAGTTGTAACAGCCTGCTAATGAGTTCCTGGCTTCAGGGAACAAAACACAGCACTTGTGTGGGAGCATGATACAGATGGGTGGTTCTATTTTCCTCTCCTTCAACCATGGTTTTTAGTAATGCTGATCTAAAACTCACAAGTTGTCAGACACCTCTCATATGTTCAGTTTGCCCTGAATGCATCCTTGGCACTGTAGATTGAGCAATGACGTTCTGTTCAAGAGGAGCACTTGTTTCTCCATTCAGAAAAATCTTACTTCTTGGAAAACTAGGTTGATTTTTGGGTTTAGAAGAATTGAGTGGGATTATTTGTAAACCATATTTGAAAACATAAACAGAAAAACTTTGCTTGTCCAAAAAAAGGTTTGAAACTGATTCTATGATTCTGTGTGTGGCCTGTCATGTTCAAACTGGGAAAAGCAGGGGGGTAGTGTAGAAGAGACCTCTGCCTTTCTGTCTGGTCTCTGCATCTGTCTCTACATAGATGTAGCTCCATGCCATTTAGCTGTTGAAAGGCTTGCTTCTCTTCCATGGGATTATTGATAATAGTATCAGTTTTGGGGCTCTGAAATAAGTGTGAAAGAACCAGCTACACAAAGAAAACAACAGAAAGTAAATGTCACTCTTTCCTCAGAGTAGCTAACCTCCTGTAGAAGTAGAGTCACCTGACAAGGGGATGGCTAAATCCGAAAGCAGTTCTTATGCTGATTGGGGTTCCCAAAGAAACACGCAGCCCCAGACAAAAAGTTGAGAATGGACCTGCAGGATAGTCTTACTTAATAGAAGAGGTGAAAGAGGCTTTGTGGGGAAAGCAGAACTGATGCCTCAACTACTTCTTCAAAATATTCTTCCTCCCATTTGGTGGGATATCCTTCTTACCTGTGCCTGGCCTGAATCCATCAGCTGTGCTCCCTCCAAGACCTGTGTTTTGCAGATGATAGTGTGGCAAAGATCTTTGTGGTAAAGAGGTTTCTTGAAGGTGTCAGCAGCTGAATGTTTGAAGCCATTTTCAAGCCTGCTTTTCTGAGGCATTAGAATACAAAATGCTTGAGCTTTCATTGATTATCATTCTGAAAGCTAGCAGCCTCTGCAGAGGCTAGTTAAAAAGTTGTGTTCAGGGAGTCTTTGTGCTGGAATCAGCCTCTTTTGTGCTGTTGTTTGTTGTCATCCTGCTGTGATCTAGCAGTAGTGTTGGGAAAATGGCGGGGTGGAAGGCACTGCACTGAAAACTACAGGATGGGAATCATTTCACCTTCAGGCATTTAATCATTAATTGTCTATAATTAGAATTGAAGTTCCCTTGCTATCAATGAGAAGTCCACCCATGGTGTGTAAGCAAGCAGGCTCTTCTTGTGACTGCTTTTGTATTCATCTTTGTTGTGGTGTTTCATTACAGATATGTGGCTGCCCTCTCTACTGGAAAGCACCTATGTTCAATGCATCGAGAGGAGAAAGGACAGGATGTGTATCTGTGCACTCATTTGTATCTATGTGGAGAAAGTAAGTATAGCAAATGCAAAATTCTCTTTCTGGAAAAAGAGAAGAGCCTACCATAGAAGCCCTTTTTTTTCTTTCCCTTTCACCAGACTTTTCAAATCATCGTCCCTTATTTAGAAGAAAATAAATGGCTTAAAATCTCCATCAGCTTAAGTTTTCTTCCCCAAAACTCCCTGAACACTTGCTTCCATGCTGCATCAGCAAACTTTGAAGCAGTTGTATAGATGATGAGACGTTTTGATCTGGCATATAAAATATATTAACATGCTCCCTAGAAATATATCAGCCTTTCATGAGATACACTGACATCTATCAGCTATTTTGGATATATTTATCTGAGGCATTATTGCTGCTGCATTTGGGAATAGGGAGAGGAGGCATGCGATTATTTTACTTCTTCCTTTCCTATAACATTAAGAAGCATCATACAAGTGGATACTCTGGGAGCTTTAATGGCTATTTCCTTCCTCAGGCACACTGTATAATAAATCTGTGGGGTTTGACGGTCATTTCCACATACCGTTGAAATTGAGAGCTCTGGATATATTGTGCTTGGGAGTCAGATGTGAGATGGAGCAGACTTGCTCTCTTCCCTAATCTTTTTCCCTCCAGGGTGATTTCAGGCTTTAGTCTACTTTGTGAAACACCTCAATGTCTCCATCTCATATCCAGAAAGAGTTCTAATTTTTTACTTACTGGTTGCTCTTCAGACTGTTAAAGTAGCCTATAACCCTGAGTTCCCAAAGTATTTCCTGTGATAATATTGTCAAAACAGCTTCTAGTTAACCCTGGCAAAACTGCAACAATGTTAGGGGTGACTGCTCAGTAAGTTTTTCTTGACACAGACAACATTTTTTCCTTCCTTAGGTTCTTCCAATTACGCCTAATTAATCCCTTGTGTATGATACCACATATTTTCACTCCTGACTTTCACATCCTTCAGATATTTGCAGACTGTGGTCATGCCCCTCTTCTGTGTTCTTTTAACCACACCATTTCCAAGCCAAGTTTTGTGTGCTTTTCTTTAATTGCTTTTTTCGAAAGAAATTTCCGCCCCCCCCTTCCCCTCGACAGTTCCAGTTTTTTTTCTGGAAACATGATAGACAGAAATAAATGTAGTATTCCTGGTAAAGTTAAACTACAGCTATCTGAACACAGCCATAATTTTAAAACAGTTATCTTAATTACTGAAGCCTATTTTCAAGCACCTTAGTAGCTGACCTGACTTTTCAAAATGGTACATGCTCACTGATGTCATGTGAAGTCAACGGGAATTGCTGGGTATAGAATACTTCTGAAAATCAGATCTTTTAGTTTGTTGCAAAAACATGGCTTTGGGATTAATCTTCATATTCCTGTTGTGTTTTTTTTTTAAAGCTAAAACATTACCATCTGTGTTCTGCAGCTGATTTAGAATATATCTGTTAATTGACAGCTAGCATGATATGAATGTGCAGCTAACAGGATTGCTTCTCAGCCACTAAGACCTATTTTGTTTTGGGTTTTTTTCCGGAAGATTTTACAAAAAAGAGGTTGTTTTAAAATAAGTCTGCTTTTGGTAAAGAGTAGTGAAGCCAGAATTAGTGGCAAGCCAGTTAGTGTCACCTCTGCAGGAAAAATACAGGCATTTGAGTACTGTATTTCAATATAAGTTCATACAGTTTCAGGGGAGGAGGGGGGTGAATAATCACTCATGGTAAATAATTAGCAGTGCATTTGTATTTTCACAGTTATTAAAGAATACCAGGTAATTTTTGGAGTAATTTTTTTCCCTTATATGAACAACTTAGTTGTTTGATATATCGCAGTGTTCTCTTCTGTTACAGGTATTCAGTAATGATTTGGTAAATGTCATGGAGGTTCTGTTTTCATGAGTATTTCTATTTGGAGGGAATTAAGTAATTGTGATACTTCTGACCAGTTTAGTATTTTGTATTAGAAGAAAGAGACAAGAACCGGTGTCACAGATGCAAACTGTCAACCTAAGTAATGAGTTTACATGCTTCTCTAAATACTCAGTCCAACTAATTGTTTCATTAGGCTGTTCTCCATGACTTCAGTGCACAGCAGCCAGCTGTGCTGTAATTAACAAGGGATGTTCTTTTTTTTTTCCCTTCTGGGGAGTGATTTTTATGGTTGAAAATTTAGTCACTGTAGTTTGACGATATCCTCAAATATTGAAATATAGTAAAGGATTAAACTGGAGAGCATGTCTGTGATGGCATCCCATTAGGCTGATCCTATTCACCTGAAATGAAGTCAGTGAGTGTGCAGCATTTTGAGAAGTTAGGTTATTTACTAAGATGCTGTGGAATCAAAGTAAGAACAGTCTTCAGTAGGAAACCTTGGTTACCACAGCAACGTTAACATAACAAAAAGCTCCACTGGGTGGAAGTACCTTGGTGCTGCTGAAAGATATTGAAGAAAATGGGTGCTGGTAGTCTGAGGTCAACTTTGCGTAGTTCACAGTTGAGATGTATTGTGTAACGTGATAAGGCACTTCATAATCCATCTGTAGTTTGTGAGTGTCCTGTGAGGTACAAAGTGGTTGGAGTAACTCTTCATCTCTCTTGTAGACTCCTACGTAACTGCCATGATGATGCATCCAGATTCACATACCTTTTAGCGAAGCCTAGCTGCGACTACCTAGAACAGGAGGACTTCATTCCACTGCTTCAGGTACCTGCAACAGCTCAGCAGTGAATGGATAGGGAGAGCGAGCTATGTTTATTTCGTAACTTACTTATTTTCATGTCTTTAAATGTTGACCAAGGACATGCAGACCTTTGGCTTGAACAGCACCCGGATGGGGTTTATTTTTAAGTGAAATAGAAATAAGCATTTTAAATGGACTATTTTACATAAGCACCAACTAGCTACATATCGTGCTAAAGTTGCTGAGGACTGTCAAAGCTTTATTTATTCTCTAGATTTGTATTTATCAGTGCCTCGTAATCAAGCTAAAACTTGCTCCATTTCTCTAGGTGGTTATTGGGAAAAATGCATGGCACTTATCAATAACTCGAGCACAACATAAAAGCTTACTAGAAAAGTTGTAAAAGTTGCTTGATGAGGCAATTATAATTGAATTTGTCTAGCAAGACTGCCACATGCAATATCACATGGAAATCTTTGCAAAAAATTTTGCAGTTCCAATTGTTCTGTATATGCCTCTAAACCTGCTAGTACACAAGTCTGCTGATCTCCCCCAACACACACAATGTTCAGGCTAAATCTGTGCATCCTGATTTCATTTCTTTCTTTTCCTTTCATTCACATTGATACTTTGCTTTGTTAAAAATATCACTTTAATTATTTGTGGCCATTTAGGCAGGCTGTAGATAGGTTTAGGGATTCTTTATAGTTTTTCTATAAATCAAGTCCATCTGCTCCTCTCATCATCTGTTGATACTATTTTTTTCTGAGCTTTTCTGCATATCTCTAGACTTCTCACAGTGTGTCGCCCTCGGTGCAAAACCTCCGTGGAGATGCTTTGTTGGGGAAAGATTTTTGTGTCTGCACTGGATGTTTCTGTGTCTCAAAACTGGGACTGTGATGGGTAAATTTTCTCATGTTCCTTTTCATCTTTTCTCCACTGGGCACGCTGCCTTTCCTGACTGATTGCAGCTCTACTTTTTAGCTACTGGTGCAATCAAAGGCATGTACAATCTTGTTTGTCAGTCAACCAGAGACTCGCAATATTACACTGTACTACACCATTGTATTAGATATCAAATTAGACTTGCCAAAATTTGGTTGTGCCACACCCCTAAGGGCACTGTGTCTGCTCTATCGCTTTGCCATATTGTGGTGTAGAGAAAGCAAAACTTTGGGCACTTATTTAAAGGGTAGAGGAGTCAGGCATACAGAAACTACAGACATTGATTCATACAGTATCTGAACTGATTCATTCAGGGTCTGAGCAGTCTCTCCACACTTTTGGTCATGCATTTCTTGGCAGATTTGGTATTGTGAGTCAGTTGTTTGGCTTACAAAAAGCTGATCCTGAGAAAGAGGCATCTCCACAAGTAGTTCAAGTAAAGTTTGGAAAAACACTGATCATATCTGTATGCATTTGGAGGCTCATAAGAGCTTTCATTGTTGTGGAGGACATAAAAGGGAACTAATCTTTCAAGGAATGTTTATTTCTGACACCAGCTCTAATAGATGTTAGTATCTTCAATGAATGGAGGAAAAAAGATCTTGGAGAGGAGATAGTTGCATGGTCAACTAACTAATTTTTTGTCTCATTCAATGAAAATAAGTTTTCATCTACTCACTAACTCTCTTCCTTTGTTTTTCTGTCCTTAAGTAAATCAAAATGGCCCAACAGGTGCGTATTGCCCAGAAAAATGTATTCTACTTACCATTCTAGAAGGTTCACTTTATAGATTAAAAGATGTCATTTCAGTTTTATTGTTAATGCTGCAAATACAATTTCAAAAGTAAGCAAAAATATTGGTTTGTAAACCCGCTAATCTCTTCTCCTTTTAATGTTTAGAAAATCTATTTCACTTTGTTTGGTCTTATCTTGCAGGATGTGGTGGAAACGCATCCTGGTTTGACGTTCCTGAAGGATGCTCCGGAGTTCCATTCCCGCTATATTACAACGGTAGGCCAGCTCTTTTGATCTCTTGTGACGCTACTGTACCAACCCTCCTTTTGTGGCTTGTCACTGTTCCCACCAGCAAATCCTTCAGTTATGTAAAAAATAGATGTTTTTAATATTGCTGGCAGTGAGTTATTTTAAGAATGACTTCCAAATGAAAAATTAATCTGCCTGTGTGTACAAGAGGTTATTCAAAAGGTTAGTAATGACTCTTTCTGGTCTTAAATCTGTAAAAAAAAAAAAAAAAACCCTGTTCTGGCCTTTAATCCTGATGAAGGAAGGTGAGAAGTCCTCCTTTGGTCTTTGAGAGCTGCTAAGTTACCTGTAACTCTACTGGTCTGCTGAGACATGGAAGGATGTATGTTTGAAGATTTCTGTCACTTAAGCGTGGAGAATCTGTGATTATTCCATGATACAAAGCATCCATTGCTCACAGGGGTCTCCCATCCACCTCTCCTGCCTTTCACTCTTGCCAGATAGCCTATCTAGTCTTTGTGAGACTCTGAGCTTTTGTGACTACTGTTCGTTGCTGGGTTTTGTTCTGTAGCTTTGTTCCAACTTTGCAGTCGGCAGTTAGACTGGTGCTTTACCTGATAAGCTTGTACTCTGTTTTTAAGCCTTTAGTTTGTCTCCTGTTGGGTATTAATCTGGATAAAAGATATGAACATTAGGTTGTTTTAACTCTGCAGAGGTAACAAAATCAAATAATGACAGAACCGATAAGAGCTGTGTCCCAACAGGGCTCAAGGGCTTAAAGTTCCTCCTGTTTCCTTGCCAGGGTCTGCATGGGGGCCAGTTGCACCACATACTGGCAGACACAGGCTCCTTCCTTTCCTGTGAGGAGCAGATGGCAGAAAGACACTGTTACTCTGGGCAAACGCTGAATATAATATTTTATTAAAATGTATAACAAGAATCAATTTTAAATGCTTAGATGCACTTGAACATGACTGTGAACATCAGTGTATTATCGACATAGTTAGTCCCCATGGAACAACAGATACATTAAGCATAGTAACTGGCCAGAGAAGGTACAACAGTGGCCAGGAAATTATGGAGGCAGGTGAATAGGTGAGTGTGGAAGGTGCCTGTGGCACATTTACCCTGGTGTTTGGTGTTTAACATACATGGAGAGGTGAGAGTTGAAAGATCTAAGGTCACGCTAGCCTTGGTTTCTGACTGTAAAATCAGCCAGTTCTTTGCTGCTGAGTGGGTCAAGGTACAGTGTCCTGGTGCTGGCTGTTGGGTGGTGACAAAGGCAGTTCTGTGCATCTGTCTTTCCAGGTCCTTCTTCTCAAGTTACATGCTGTTCTTGTATTTTTCAGGGTCTAAAGGAGGAAATAAAGGCAGGAAATAAATGCCTGTAGAGTAATTCCCCAAATGATCACCCTTGGTGTCCCAAAGCAGCAATTGCTGCAGTTTCTAGACCTCATAGGAGTGCAGTGCATGTTCTGGTCTGAGACACCAGCTCTGTGAAGCTGAGGTTCCACTTCAAGATAAATGAAGTGCAGGCTGCTACTAAGGGCAACACCTTTTCCTTCCTCTCTCCTTTTCCACAACTTCCCATGTGCCTGGGCAAAGTCCTGTGTGACCACCATAAAGCCATCACAGAACTGGACCCTCCATGAGTACATGATGCTCCTCAGTGCTGCATGATTCAGCTTGTGTCTCCACTGTGCTTTCCTACTTCAGTCTGAGCCTTGAGGCACCCTTACAATGCTCTGGCAGAAGTGGCTTGCTCCCAGGCAGCCAGGAAACAGTGGTGTGATGGTGGTTGAGGCAAATGGTGCGTAGCAGCAAATCTTAAAGCTGCGATGTCCTCCACAGACTTCTCTCCCTGGCAGAACAATGCTGTTCTGGGTGTCTGTGCTGACAGTTTCCTTCTGACCTCAGTACGTTTGGCCTTGGCCAGATCGCTGAGTTGGAGCAGGATCAAGACCATGAGAGACAAATGGTCTGTTGGGTCAGGTTCTTCCCATCTGGAGTGGCAGTACTTGGCCCACTGCAGCAGTGGCTCTCCTCTCTGACACCAGGAATTCCTATTTCTCACATCTCCTTTCACAGGCTGTTTGGCACTTCTCTCTCTTTAATGTTACAAAATTCAGTATTTCCACCAGGAGGTAATGAAGGAAACAGCTTTGTCCTTGGATTTTGAGACTACTTGGATCCTTTTGATCCCTTCAAGGTAGAGTGTCTTATACCTACTTACAGTCACAGAATGCTGTATTTGCTGCAAGTGCACGAATTACATTTTATTTTTGCGTTACAGATGAGGGCCATAAGGAGACACTGACTTTTGTGTTCATTGCTGGATACAGCATCACTTGGTTGAAATCACCTGGAGAGTGAGCTAACAGTCTAGTACAGGTAAGATGTCTATACGTGCTTCAGATATTTTTTTGCCTACCTCTGCACCTTTTAGAGGTGCCTTTTGGATACAACAGGCTGTACTGTAATCTGTATCAGTATCTGTGAGCTGATGTATTGCCATTATACTGAACTACTTGTGTTTCTTTCAACAGAGACTGACTCCTGAAGCTGGTGAAGACTATGCAAAATATCACATGACATTTATTGTAAAAGCTTTAAAATGTGACTTCTCCTGGAACATTCAAACAAGGCTCAGAGTTAGCAGTGCACACTGCTGTTGAAAAGCTGAGTCAACTAAAAACAACTTGGCAAAACATGTTGCTTGTTGAAAAATGCTTTAGCTCATGCAGTATTACCAATACAAATGTGTAAGAGGAGGATGACCTACAGGGTTTAATAAAGTCTTGTGAGTTTTTTCCAGAAATGGTATTGCTTTTGTTCTATGGGGGAAAGGTCTGGAACTGACCCACGAATGGTTTGGGTCCTGGAGGTAGATGACATGAGGATAATGGGGAAAATAGGAAGGGGCTCCCCCTTGCAAAGGCTTATATACTGAATTCAGAACAAATAATCTTCCATGCTGGGAAAAATGAAGCCAGTTATGGCCTTCTGTAAGGCATAACTGGCAAGTGTGGCTCTGAACGCTGCAAATCATCTCTGGCTGTGTAATTATGTTCTAGGATGTTGTTTCCCAAATGCTTTTTTTGACAGCTCGGTTTTCACAACCTGGAAGGGAGAGAGAAGTACTGACATTTTATACTGATACATACACTATGTACTCTCCACTGACACTGGGCCATTATTTGAATAATAAAGCCTGCATGGAGTGACCGGCCATGGTAAAAGAGATGAAAAGAGATCCCATTTTACCCCTGAATGCCTTATTTTTACAGCTAGGTGAGCAGAGAGCAGATGGAATATCCCTATCAATATGGTCTGACAGAGGAACAGTTTCTTACATGTCACAAACAGCAGGGTATTTTGTTGTTTTTTATTACCTTGCAGGCAGAGGAAAAGAAAAAGATTGCTGGGTCCTTTTTCTGATTCTTGGGATTACTGTTGGTTTTGAGTCCTTGGCATGGTGTGAAAACCCTGTATCTTTAAGAATTGCTACGGAGTTGTCAGGTGTGATCTATGAGGTGAGACCTACTTCAGTCTCTGAGCTGTTGTGCAATCTGGAAGAGAAGGCCAAACAAAGTCCAAAAATAGAGTCCAGAATGGCAGTGACTGCCAGAGGCATTAAAGAAGAAACAAACTTACAGCTTTTTCATTGTGCTTAAGACCAGAAAAGATCACTGTGATTACCTAGTCTGACCTCTTGCATTACACAGGGCATAGAACATTGCTTGGTGATTGCTTTATTTAGGATTGATTTTTTTGTTGTTGTTTCTTTGTTTTTAATTGAATTGATACCAAACTCTAGAAAGACATCCATCCTTGATTGAAGTCTGGCGTGATGAAGAGCCTGCAGTGTTTCTTTGGGAATTGTCCCAGTGGTTAATCACTGACAGTGTAGAAAAGTGCACTCACCAGTCTGAATTGGGCTGGTTTCAGCTTTAGTTATGGACAAAATTCCACATCTCCCCACATAGGCTTTTAAGGACCTGCATACTCACTAATGCGTTGCCTTCAGCTAAGTTGAATACAATAGTTCTCTCTTCAGAATACATTTTCAGTCCTCAAATCATTCTTGTTGCTCTCAAGATTATTTGTGCTTATCAGCATTTACTGTCTCACCAATCTGTGTATCCAAAGGAGACTGTTAGCAACAATCTCATACTTGGTTCTAGGTCTGTTCCGGACTAAGAATCAGTCCTTATGTGACTGAATAAAAACATGGCTCTTAAATGGTGATTCCCCACTCAAAGCCAGTTCTAGCTAAGAAACAATCTGTCCCATTTCATTTGTTAACCAGATTAATCCCTATGATGTTCCTCTTGTTGTGTGATGTTAATTTTTGTGTTGGAATAGCATGCACTATTCAGGTTTACCAAAATTCTAGGATATGTTAACATGATGTCAGAGACATCAAAGGTTGGTTTGTTTGTATTAGGTTTGGTTGACAATTATATTTCATAGATTTCAGTGCTGATAGTCAAATTAATTATATTTATGATTTCTCTTGTTGAAGATGTTTGTTTCCCCTGTTAAGTTTATTCTTGCATGCATTTCATCACACGTTTGCATTTTCCCCACTTTGTGATGATATTTGACAAGCTCACAAGGAGCGGAGTTGCAAGCAGAGGGTTCAGTTTGCTTTTTTAAGTACTTGGGAGTGAGTATACCCTGTCTCATGCTGTGAACTGTTTCTCTTCAGTTCTCAGAAGTGTTTGCGTGTGTGTCGTGTCCCTCTGCGTCCCCCATTTCCCCCCCCCCATGCTTTTTACTCACTTTCACCAGAGACAGTAAAGGAGACAAATCAGGTTCTAACACCTCCCTAAGGTAAATGCAGACAGATAATCTCTATTGCTTGCTTTCAGTGGAGCCACCACGAGGATGAGGCATTGTTATAGACACAATAGGTCAGACATCAATTGTGGCTTTCATTTACATGTCCTGTTTCCTCTTCAAAAGTCCTGAATTTTTTTTTCTTGAAGTGCAAAACACTCGATGAAGAACCTTGCAAGCTACAGTGTCCAAAGCCTGAAAAACTCCATTTTAAAGTGATTCGTCAGCACTTTGAACATATTCTGTGACATAAATAATACATCTGCATGCTCAAAGATGTGAATTAAGAGCAGTGAAAATATTTGCATAGTGGAAATGGATAATATTGTTTCAGAAACAAATGTTACTTTCAGACTGCATAGTGAATTAAGGATAGCAGTATCTACAAACAAAATAATCACAAAACAGTTTTCAAAAAGAAGTCCCCTTGGGATGAGTGAATAAACCAGATAAAATTACTGCATTGAAATTCCCAAGCTGATGTATTTCAGGAATCGATTTCAAGAGCACTGTTCATGTGTTGCAGGTTATACAGAGAATATTCTACACAGTCAACCGATCCTGGTCTGGAAAGATCACTCTACCAGAGCTGAGGAAAAGCAACTTCTTGCAAGTACGTTGGTTTCTGCCTGAACAAGATATAGAATGCGTGATACCTTTGTTCCTATAGCTGTACACACTGTATAGCAAGGGAGGCCAAATGCTCAGTGCAAGGAGAATGCCAGAGCTAGTGGAGGAGTTGTGTCTGAGTTCAGACCAGGGACTGGAGTAACCAGGGTGACACTGATACAAGGTCAAGGGGTGACTGTGCCCCTACTCTGAAGCTACATCAGGCAGATTGGTTCTTGGCTCCTGATCTAGCCAAAGGGGAGGGGAAACAGGATGCAGTAGTGCACCTATGTTAGTTAGGTGGCTCATTGCGCAGCCAAGAATAGCTGCTGGATTGCCTACAATGTGTGGTGGATGACACAGCCAATTTCCTGACTCCCAGCCCGCGATCAGCCGACTGACAGTTGGTCAGGCGTGTTGTGCTGTGCAGTTGCATCTCAGGAGCCAATTTCTACTTCTGCAGTAGACTCCTTCAGAAAGGTTAATGAATGAAGCTTAGTTCTAGCTACAATCCCTGCAACGTATTCTTTGGGCAGAGGTTTCAGGGTTTTAATCCCTGTTCTCTGTATATTTTGCCCAAAAGCACCAGGTTAAAATTGTCTGAGGCTACTCAACTCCAGTCCAACCTAAAGAGCAAGAAAATCTTCAGGCTGAAAGGTCAAGGACTCAGCTAAAGCAGTGAGACTTCCCTACTGCATCCTGTTCTGCCTTCCAGATGTACTGCGCTGTCTTCCTCAAAAGCCTCAAGCATGAATTCATGCTGCTCCTCTGTTCAGACATCATCTGCCCTGCTGATTACATCAGCTAATGAAAAAATCAGTGCTCCCTTGGATTATCTCATTCCAGTCCAAGCCCTCTTATCCCAGTTCCTCCCTAACCTCTGTTATAAACAATTCCTCCCAACTTATCCTGCATCTTTATTCACTCATTTTCTCCCTTTATACACTCCCCTCCTCTTTCTCCTTGCATATCTACTCTGTCTTTCATCTCCTGCAGCAGGCAAGTTCAGATCTGGGACCATAATTTTGCTTGGGCAGCTCTTTGCTGCTGGCTATTTTGGCATGAGGTATAAAAGAAAAAAATAAGTTACTGAAAAACCTCCTCAAGTGATTGTCATCTGCAAAGAAATGGAGAGACCCGTGAAGAATCTGAAGAGGCTAGTGAGTTGAGTGATCAGAGGTTTTTAGACTTGAGCGTCAGCAAGTCGGAATAGTGCAGGTCTGTCAGTGCCATCCTGTTGTCACTGCCTGAAACTTTACTGAACCTGGTGAACAGCAGGATGTGAGAGTTTTGTTGAGACTCAGCTGAGTTTCTAGGATGTGGAGATGACTGAAAGTTGACTTTGAAGTATCAGTGCCTATATGTTGCACGGCATCTGGCTTTATGGTTATGGATAAAAGGGCCACTAAGCCTGCCTGCTTGGAGACACAACTCTCTGGGCTCTTAGGCTGTATTTGACCCCCTCCCTTCTGAGAGGCTGAAGGCAAGGAAGGACAGACATATAGCTCGCTTGAGTCTGTTAGCTTTTTCACATTCCTGCAGCCATAATTTAATAGAGTGAAAAGGCTGTCTGGTGTCCTGTGGTCTCAGCGCTAGACAAAAGGCAAGCAGGGAGGTGGCACTGGTAAACAGGCAGTAGCTTTCTGTCGGAGGGAAGGACAGAGGTAGGAGTGAAGTGGAAATGGAACAAGGATATTGTCACTAAATGTTTTCTAACATGTTAACAGATGTTATGGTTGGAAACCTGTCTAAGCCTCCCAGTTAAACCAGATTAATTTCTGTAAGAGACAGCCTAGGAAAATCAGTGTGATTGGTTTGTTCTGGTTGGGATCCATCCATCCTTCCCCAGGCCAGGCAGGAGTCAGGAGCAAGACTTGATTTTGCCCTTGGAGAGCCAGGCAAGGATGCGTGGTGTGTAAAGATGTATCTCGGTTCCTGTGAAGAACTGTGGACTTGCTGTTGTAAATGGCTGTAAGAGTCTCTGGTGTGGGTCAGAAATGTTTCACAAATAAGGGATCCTGGCTCAGACAGCAGTTGTATTCTTGTTTCTCTGCCTCACTCTTCACTGTAGCTGAAAATTAGCAGAAATTGTTCACAGGAGTGGCAGAAATATTGTGCATACATATGCTAACCAGGATAGCCAAGCCAGATGCTCTATAAGTGCCTGTTGAGGAATGCAGCAACAAAATCTCCTGTAGTGGAGAAAGGCTGCATTTTGGGTTAGCACTCAGAGCTGTGTTCACCCAACTCCCACAGAGGTTGGAGGACTTCAGCTGCTGAACTGCCCCGTCTAGGTTTAACTTCCCACTTTATTTGTACTTTTTCAGACTCTTGCTCTCTTGGAAGAAGAGGATGACATAAATCAGATCACAGATTATTTCTCCTATGAGCACTTCTATGTTATATACTGTAAATTCTGGGAGCTGGACACTGACCATGATCTCTACATCAGCCAGAAGGATCTGGCTAGGTACAGTGATCAAGGTATGCTGCCTGCAAGCTGTGGTGGGACAAAAGGGATTGCTGGAAATACAATGTTCCCACTAAAGAGTAAAGACTAGCTTTAATTTGGTTAATTTGATGCCTCAAAGTTAAATGGAGCCATCCATCTCTTACACAATGCTAATTTACAGAGTTAGTTGTAGGGGCTTAGACACAGAGAAATGCAGTACACACTATTGCTTGCATGAGTAGCTAGAGAGGGAGCTTCTGTTCATGTGTCACTGCCAGAAGCACAAGCCAAAATAGTGTCTTGAAATTTGCTCGCTATTTACTAAGGATTTTGCAGGAACTTGGAAGTAGGGACAAGCAGGACAAGCCCATGTAGACTTCAAAGATTGCTGAAGTGCAATCTCGTTATGCGTAAGAGAAATTGCAGAGTCTGGTGAAGCTTGGTGAATTTCAGTTTGCAGATGCACTCTGGAGAGTATCTCTTGAGTTTGGTGTGGAGCTCCTTTCCACAAGTTGAGCAGATGCTATGAGTTTGCAAAGGTTCAAGGGCCATGGGTAAATTAATAGAATACAAATCCACAAAGGGCTAAAATATCCAAAGGCACTTGTTCTGTATGTGTTGTGCTAGATGAAGGCGCTCACCTTGGCTCTTTTTAGGATTTTCCATGCTCTGGGAGCATGATATGCCCATCTGCTTACCTTACTTGTGACGTAAGGCATTGGACAAGAGCTTGAGCTATTGACCAGCACGTTTAATCCTGAGGACAAAGCCTTCTTGGATTCTTCCGTGTGGTTGCTGCACTTTTTGGGAAAGTAGGTCTGAGACAGAGAATCAGATTTTGGGAAATGGGATGTTTGGACACAACATGTGACTGGAGGTGGCAGGAAAGGTGTTGTAGTGTGTAGGGCTACAGGGATCTGGAGGTGTGACAGGTTGTCAGGCATTGCTGGAGCTCTGGGGATGGGGACAACGTTTTGTAGGAGCCAAAATCCTAGTGGGCTGAAGTAACAAAGGAAGAAAGGGGTGCGAGAGTGACAGTGCTGTAGGGGTGTGCGTGTGTGTCAGAGTGGTGTGGTGGCCCACATGTTCTCAGTGCAGGTGTTTATGGGAAGGCCACAGGAGTTCTGGGTTGAGTGTGGCAGTCACAGGGGTCAGGAGCATTGCTAATAGGGCTGCGTGGGGTGAGGATGGAGGAGTGCCTGGCTTGGGAGAGGTGATACCTCCAGGTGATAGCTGGAGAGGCTTGGTTCCTGCTGGGAGACTGGACTGTGGGGATGGAGGATTTGTCACACAGGGGGCTTGAGAGCAGTGGGTGCTGGGATGCTAAAGATAGAAGGGGTGCTGTGGGCAGGGTGAAGGAAAGAAGCTGTCAGTGCAGCGGTACAGCAGCCTGTCAGCACCATGCCAGGGGGATTTGAGGGGTTGTGCAGGTTGCATCTGCCTGTCTGGTGTGTCAGAAGTGTGCCAGGACTACAGAAGTGATGGAGAATGTGTAGAAGGAGCTAAGCTGGGGGTCTAAAGGAACTGGGTCAGCAGTCTGGGAGTGTGATGTCAGTGTGCAAATCCTGCTCAAGACTAGTACTTGCTGCTTGGCTGGTGTGTCTCTGCCCTAACAATCTATCCCACGCATTTCCTGGCTGGCAAAGCCCTCCCACTCACTTAAAATGATGCCTGTTTTTCATTGTCCTTCCCTGCAGCAGGATTGCCACAGCTTGTGCTCTGCTAAGAAGTATTTTATAAAGATTTGATGTATGATTTTTGCTTGATAACTGAACTTCTTTTGGAATACACGCTGAAATAGTCTCCTTCTACCTGCAGGATTTGCTTATGTGACAAATCTTACTGCAGCAAAGTAGAAGCAACACTGCCCAGGTCCAAGAATCCAGATAACACACAGTTGCCATATTTGTGGGGAAATACAGCGTTTGAGAGGATACAAAGGCAGACACGCAGGGAGAATCATCTTTATTTTTTATAAAATGCTGCTAAACAGAGCCCAGTAAAGTGGTTAGGCAATGTAGATAGAGCTTTCTTTTAGCAATGGGAAGTGGTGTTGTGTGGATTCAGCATAAAGAACTGATTGTAGTTATTTCTGTGACCTGTAGCTTCATTTTTTCCATGTTTTCTTTGTTTCCAGCTTTATCAAACAGGATTATTGAGCGAATATTCAGCGGCGCTGTGGTGAGGTGAGGAATAGCATACTGTTTGGAGATAGAAGTGAAGGGAATCTCTGTCAGGCTGATTAGAAATGGAAGATACTCTCAAAAATCCCCACTGATCAGAATGGTTTCCAATATAGTCCTCCAGCTGGAGCTGCCTGAAAGTGGAGTGGGACTTCTGGGTATCTTAAGAAAACAAATAAAAATATCCCAGAGGATGACCACCTGTAGACCTCATTGTAGAAGAAGCTGGGCATAGCCAGAGGGAAAATGCAAGCACTATGCCTTTGTGCTGCACAGGGATAGCTGGAGAGCACTGCTTTAAAGTCTCCAAAAAGTAAAATGGCCCAGCTCTTCTTGTGGGAGGGGATGTGGGAGATGATTCTCAGCTCTGCAGTGACGGCAAGGCAGCAAATGCTCTGCCTGTGGGGAAGTGCACAAGGTCTGGTGCTGCAGAGTGCAGGGAGCACAGGCTAAATGGGTGGTGATGCCCCATTTTCTCTCACCAATGATTTGGGGCTTTTGAAAAATATGTTTGATAACATTCTAAGTATTTAGGAGCTTGGTGATGGTTTTTTTGTTTGGTTGGTTTTTGAGGTTTTTTTCTCGTGTGTCTTCCAGAGGCAATGAAGTTCAAAAAGAAGGCCGCATGAGTTATGCTGATTTTGTGTGGCTCCTGATTTCAGAGGAAGACAAAAGGAGTGCTACAAGGTCTGACTGATTTCTGTGTCTTAGTAAAAGCATTGAGATGAGCAGATAAGATTATCAAAATTTCTGCGACCTGTTGCTTTGAGACATCAGCTTGAGTTCCAGTGATTATTAGGAAGAAAGCAACTTACTGTCAACGTTTGGTCAAATCAGTTGCCTTTCTTGAGTAGAAATTGTGTAGAAGCAGAGTTTTCTTAGAATGTTACATGTCTTGGTAGTCATCAATCCCTTTGGTTACCCCATGCCATGAGGCTATGGGGATAAAGCCATGAGATGTTTGCAGCAGATAGGCATGTTCCATTCACGCATCCAAGCACTTAAGAATGGTTTGTAGGGGAACTTCACTGTGTCACTTTGTAAAACCTGCCTGTGTGCCTGGTTTGTACAGCCAGTGGGAGAGTGTGGTGCAGAGCCAAACTAGATCTGTACGTGATTATTAAGACAAGGAATCTGATGAGTAAAAATGAGAAGAATAATTCATAAATGCAGGGCTGGACTATCCAGAGGCGAAGGGAGAATGTAGAGTGCAGCTGCCTGATGAAAGCATTGGCTGCTGTATAAAGGAGTAGAGGAAATAAGCGTGTACCATGCCTGCGTCATGGCTCCCCAGGGTCGCTCAGGGATAGCCAGCATCCTGGGCTCAGAGGTGGTTGTGTTTGGCCAACTTTTGCTGCTGAATGAGACAGGGACACCCTAACCTGTGTGAGCCAGTCAAGCTGCAGCACAAGGGACACTTGCTACAGCTACCAGGTGAGGCAGGTCATGAGCATGGCTGTGCTCACAAGCCACCCAGGAGACTAATAGGAGGTGCTCTTGGGTGTTGGCCTGGGCCCTGATCCTTCCCAAAGGGTATTTTAATCTCTGGTTTTATGCCAGCCTTTGGGCAGAAGTGCATTAGAGGATGAGGGAAGGGGAATGTGCGTTGCTGCAATTTCTGCTGTACGGATTTCCTAGTGCAGTGCTGTGCTTTCACTAGTCCCGTCTCTTTTTCCTAGCATTGAGTACTGGTTTCGGTGCATGGATCTAGATGGGGATGGAGTGCTCTCCATGTATGAACTGGAGTACTTTTATGAGGAGCAATGTGAACGGATGGAAGTGATGGGCATAGAACCACTGCCATTTCATGACTTGCTGTGTCAGATGCTTGATCTCGTTAAGCCAGAGAGGGAAGGTAAGTCCTGTTTAATGGGAGTTTCCATCCCCTTTGATCTGTATGTGTGGTGCAGGATGGAGGCACTCAGGCTGGCTGTTCTGAGGTGGACTGAGAAAGTAATGTCACTGTGAAACCCATCTGTAGGTAGAGCCTTGTGTTAGAATTGCAGGGCTGAAATGACCGCACAAAGTCAAAGTCTGAACAGTGGCTGTTCTGCCATAATGTTATGCATCAGGAGGTTTGAATACTAAAACAAGAAACCTGGTGAATTAACTTGCTGGAACTGGAGCAACAAGTCTTGTATTTTCCAGCTATGGGATGCGTTGGCAGTGTAGATTATGAAACTGGACCATCCCCATTCACATTCTTTCATATTTCATGTGAATGTGAAAGACCTCCGTATGTTTGTAAGATTTAAGCCTTATAAACCTACCCATTTATTGAACAATGTTAAAATCCTTGACTGACTTCAGAAGAAATTTGGTAATATTGTAGCATACTGGTATTTTGATTAAAACTTTGATGAGACTGACAAGGTTCACATCCAGTCTCTCACTAAGTAAGAGCTCAGTAGCACAATAATGTGTGGGGTTTTTTCTGTAGGAAGAGTAACACTGCGAGACCTGAAGAGGTGCAGAATGGCTCATGTATTCTACAACACCTTCTTCAATTTAGAGAAATATCTGGACAATGAACAGAGGGATCCCTTTGCAGTGCAAAAGGTATAAATCACCTTTATTTCTAGATACAAGCCTTCTCAAACCCATCTTCGGAATGCTACTGGATGTAGGGAAAATCCAACTGAATATAAGAAAACTTTTTCAGGAGTAGGCTGGCAAACCCTGGAACAGGTTGCCCAGAGAGGCTGTGCAGCTTCTATTCTTGAAGGCTTTCAAGATGTGATTGGACAAAGCCTTGAGCACCCTTATCTGACCTCATAACAAACCTGGATTTGAGCAGAGGCTGGGACTAGAGACCTTCTGGGTCTCTTCCAACACGTTATACTGCTCTGCTACAATTCGGTTGCCATCACTGATCCTCCTACGCCAGCACTGGCAGCGCAGTGTGTGATTCTAGAGAATGAGCGGAGCCTGCTGAGTTGCACTGATTCAGCAGCCTGAAAGAGCAGGGCTCAGCTGCAGTAGAAGGGAACCTGGTTCACTCAGTTTAGAAAGGAGCTGTGAGATTCAGAACTTGAGATCCCATTTGTCTCTTCCTGTCCCCTACACAGCTGCAGTCATAAATACATAGGCTACATGTGGAGGTTCATTAAACATCCAGGTTGGCGTCTGATCCTTAAAACAGCACTAGCAATTTTCCCATAGCCTAAACAGAACCGAAGAGACAGATCTTCTTTGCAACACAGGGGCCGAGGCAGATGAGACGCCAACTCTGTGGTTACGTGCGGCAGAGTAGATGGAAGGTTTGGCTGTTCCAGACTGTGCCTGGTTATCAGCCTGGCTGCACTGTCATTCATCAGCCTCTCCTCACAAGCAGAGAAAATATAGGAGGAGATTGCGGCTTTTGTATTTTGCAGTTATTACTTACCACACCGTGTTCAGAGATGTGAATTTTGTCAGCTGTTGGTGTTAGGTCCCTCACCCTTGCGTATCCACTGAAACCAGATGTGACTACAGCTTAGAGACCATCTTCCAGAAGCCTCCTATCTGGTCAAACTACAGTAAAGTGGAGGGGATGCCAAAACCAACTCTGGTTCCCTCCCAGCTATTCCCACATAACCTGTCAGAGGAACTTTGTGGTTCCATGATTCAAGGTTTAAATATATCCCAAACCAGAACCACCCTATTTGTTTGTTTGTTTAAACTGGATCATCATAAGAGCAGTCAAGTGAGGGCAGGGTGGACAACTTATTTTCCCCAGCTTCTAGTAAATGGCAGAAGGCCAAATGCTTATGTTACTCTGTAACCTTCTCTCAAACTTGCCCAAACTTAGCAAACTGTGAAGAGTTCCCCAAAAGATCAGTTACAATTAACATTTAATTAGTGATTTAAAATCTTTTAAGTCCTCTAACCAATTACAAAGTGCACAGATGCAGGGCTTGATGAGCTGGAGCAAAGGAAATGTGTGGTTGTTAATGTTCAGCATTTCTGAAGTGAAGCAGGCTCTGCTTGTTGGCAGCTCAGGTCACCAGCTCAGCTCTATAGACTAAGGGATATATTTTTTCATAGTCATTTATGTGCAGATGCTAAAATAGCTTAAGATAATTGTTAATCTTTCAGTTAAGACAATTTTTGACTAGCTGTTTCTACACAGTTGCTTACTATTACTAGAATTGCTGTTTCACATGTTGCGACCTATTGTAAACAGCTGTAGAGAGGTATGGCTGTAGTGTGTTTGACTGTCCGATCTCTTTAGGACGTTGAAAACGATGGCCCTGAACCCTCTGACTGGGACAGATACGCTGCTGAAGAGTACGAGATCCTTGTGGCTGAGGAGTCTGGGAACGAACAGTTACAAGAAGGGTGAGTGTAAGCGTTGTGCTGCCCTAGGGGGGATGCTATTTGGCTCCAGCTGAGGTTTAGAAGGAGTATGTGGATGCCACTTTTAACGGAAGTAATGGATGAGTGGACTTACCATTTGGACTTGACACTGGAGTATGTGAAGCCTGAAACAGTTGCTCCAAAAGGCGGTATTGGTGTATTTGTCACAATGGGCTGCTTTGTGGGCAGCCATTTGAATCAGCTACGCACGCTGCAGTAATGAAGATAGCTGGGGAAAAAGGACAAAGCCCTCTTCTTTTGGTAACCATAAAAAAAAAAAAAAAAAAAATCAAATCACTTTTGCTAGTCTTGGCCATGTATTGGCCATGTCATGCTATCATAGATTAGAAGCTCTAGCTCTGTTACATTTATTATATCTAGCGGAGACTTTCTTTAGTCAAATAGTTTTACTTTCTGCCAAACTTTATGCCTGTTAGTCTGTGTTTCCCCATTAAGTTCTGTTTCACATTTTCAGTCATTTACTAAGTTTGAGATTTTTCCTTTAAAACACTGTTAGTTTCTGCAATACCTACACGCATTTTTGTAACTTTCTATAAGTTTACAGACAGACACTCCAGCTCTCCTTAGAGTGGATGAATTTAGGCAGAGCAGTTGCTCCAGAACCTCTGTGTGTGCAAGGGCTTCCTGCAGAGACTCAGTATAATGATCTTTTAGATTTGTGTCTGTGTTAGTATCTTCTTGAGATTATTTCTCTGGAAGCCTCCAGGTTAATATAACAAACATTCAAAGAATGCTTACCCCATATTAATCTTGCACGATTCAGGATTTTATCCACTCTTGAACAGCATTTGTAGAGCCATTAAATTAAGAGTACTGAGAAGATTGCATAATTTTCAAAACTTCCCACACTGGAAATTGCTTGGGACAACAGTAGCACCTACCAATTAGCCGCAGAGATTTGCAGAGCTATTGAGAGCTCTGTTTCCCTCTCTCCCTGTGATGTGCATCCAAACAGCTATGGGCTGTGCCCGCATCTCCTTTGAGCTGCCTTGCCTTTTTGTGGCCTTCACAATGGAAGATGAGGTAACACAGGATGGAAGATGAAATTGCTGTATTCCCTGCAGCTGCTTTGCAACACCTGGGTCCTCAGCACAGAAAAGAAATAGGAGTCTGCCATTAAAAGCTTTGCAGGACTGTGAATCCTCAAACTCACCAAAACCAGAGGAAAAGTAGCAGGTGATGGTCAGATTTTTGAAGTCTGTCTGAAACAGCTCTGTGTCTTCCTGTAAGGAGCCTGTCAGCAACCTTGCTGCTTGCTTTTAAGAGCCCCTGAAAAGCTCTGTAGTCATGGCAGCAGGATTAGATCTCATTTGTGGAGCATAGCAACAGACCATGCAGGAAAAAAAGGAAGGGGAAAAAGAAAAACAAAGAGCTGGATGCCCAGACAAATTTGCCAGAAACAGGCATTGAGCTTTTGCACATGCATTATTTCTGCTGTCCTTTGAGGATGACAGAAACAGGGACTGGGGACAAAACCAAGACAATTTACGAGCTGTATGAGAGACCGGAAGATTTTTGGCTAAGTTAGCTGGCAGAATCTGAATGCATTTGAAAATAACCATCATTCAGCAATTGCAGATGAATTAAGCGTGTACAGCATTTGTGACTTAGCCCTGTCCATAGCTTCTCTGGATGGTTTCTAAAACCAGTCAGTGTCTGGCTGTCTGCAGGCTTGCCCAGGAGAGAGGAATCTCCTGGAAAGAAGAGGAGTCTCATCAAGACGTAGTGGATCCTCACAGTGACTTCAGGATGCTGTGATCAAAAATAAGAGAAAGGTGTCATCTTGCTCAAGACAACAAAGCAGCATCCCATTTCACTAGAAGCTTAAGCTGATCTGAACCCTGCTCAGCCATGCTCTGCTTTACACATCTATGTATGAGTTTCAAGGAGGAGAGTCTGTTCCCTGGTGAATGTATGCGCACACTGTTGTTTGAAGGCAGAACCAATAGTTGAATCTGACCAACACAAGCTCTTAATGCAGATCTAAACGTTGGTTTTGCAGAAATCTTTTCCTGCAGTCCAGGCTATGGCCTGCCTGGCAGAAGCAGGCACCGCTTTGTTTGTCATTCCAGAAACCAGTTTCAGCCAGCTGATGTATGTGGAAGCCACGATTGCCTTCATGGAAAGAGATCTTTCTCCATAGGAAGAGAAATATGAAGAGGCCATCTTTTGTCAGCTGCTGATAGGAAAGAATTCCCCAAGGAGCTAGAGCACAATGCAGAGCAATTCTGTTCAGAGGCAGATAGGTGGGACAAAGACGCAGGATCAGATGATGTTGGCTTAGGCAGCTTAGACCATTTTTCTCGTCTCCCTCAAGTCGGCTGATGGCTCAGTCACTCACTGTCATGAACCCAGCAGCAAAAGGAAGGGAAAGGGGGAAGAGAAGAAGTACATCGCTGAACCACTCAGTGACAAAGTGTGTGTTAGCCAGAAAGAAGGATGAAGAATTTCCTAGAGTAATTTGCCTTCTCTGAACAAGCTCGAGTTGCCATGGTTGAGTCTTGAGGAATGGGTGTTTAATCTACATGAGCTCGTATGTGTATTTATGGGACTGTGAAGTTTTGAAACTGGCCTGGAAGGAGAGAAGGTGATAATCTTTAGTGCTAATGTCATGGAAAAGCTGTCCCTTGGACGCTTCCTAGCCATAAAGGTGGAAAACATTTTTTCCAAGATAGGAAAGGCAGGCATTGTTGAGCCTTAAGGAGCAGAAGAGTGAAGTGGAAAAATAACTCACAGGTAAAAGGACAATGGGAAGCCCCTTTTGAAGCAGATGCGAGATGGTTTAGTCCAGAAGCAAAAGGCACTGGAAAAAAAAATATAATGGAGCTCCAAATGCTGGTGAATGTGCAAGATAAGCAATACAGGGAAGAGGTCACATTCCACATATGAGGACAAAAGGAAGAAAGCTAACAGAAGTTGGTAAAACTGAAGGAGAAGAGGCCACAAAAGGAACATTCCTAAGAACAGCTTTCAAATGGAAATGAAAAGTTTTCCTCAGCTGCATCATCTTAAAGCAAGGAGCCATTAGAGAAGCTGAGGCATATACAAAGATGCACAGTCCGTTCCCAGGTGGGGGAGGCAGGGCCATGCAGACTCCTGACAGGTACTGCTTAAGGAGAAAGTGTGCAGGTTGGGTACTTTTGGTATCCTTGCACGCATGACCAGAACAGTTATTGGTGTACGATCCAGACCGTTGTTTCCCTTCTCTCACTTACACAAGATCCAGAAGGTGGCAGAATTACTAAGGAGGTGTTTTCCTTTATGAAGGAGAAGATGAAAATGCTATCCAGGAAGATCCATCTGCTGTTTATCTCTTCTTTGTTTAGGGATCACCAAACTAGAGCATAGAATCCTCCCTGTAGCAGGACATACATACTGACAGGTTCCTGAGGATTTGCTGTGCTTGCATATGGGCTAGTAAAGGGAAAAAAAACAGCACAAGAAGCAGCAGACAGTTCTTTCTTGGCATCATCGATGCTGGGGTGTCAAAGGAGTCAACCTTTTTGCAGCACAGTTTATTGCTGAACAAACTAGAGCTATTCCTGTCTCTGCCATTGGAACACCTGCTGCAACATTCCCTTCATAAGCAGCATTGCTTTCAGAACAAAAGGAAGAATTTGGATTTCTTGAGACCCCTGAGAACCCATAGTGTGCTGAGACTGGAGGGAAAATATGTTAAAATCATCATTTCTCAGGAATAGGAATGGGATGAGAGCCCCAAAGTGATATCCTCTGCTGCAGAGCACAGAGCCCCAACAGTGCAACTGGCTGGAGCTGAGAATTCACAGCCAAACCTCCCCAGGCCATAAATGCTAAGACCTGGCTATTAAATGTCAAACCAGTCAGAGAGGAACCTGACAGCATGGCCACAATTGTTCTTCTGTGGATGTCAAAACACATCCTAAGCCAGAAGATGCTTTGGAAACCAGATGTTTCTGAGCAAGTCTGAGCAAGCCAAATCTCCTCTAGGGCCTGGATGTGTGGGCTGGACAACTTGATTTCTACACTGAACTATTAAGGCTACTGTGAACTACTGACAATCGTTACTGAAACTGGATTCAAATTTTATAATGCTGAACACTAGTGAAAACTTGTTTCGGAACTTACAAATGAGGATGGATGGGAGTACAAAGTCACATCAGCTCTCAGAATACTGATTACTACCACACTGTTTTCAATGCCTTATAAATATCCTCCTCAAAGTTAACATCTTGCATGCTGCTGTATTTTAGCCAACTGCTTTAGTAGCCACTGAAATAACTTTCCTGAAAACGCTCTCACCAAAATATGCCTTTTAAAGACATACCTTTTATCTTTGCAGATCATTTGAAGAAGACTATGACACAGATGAAGTCTTATCTCCCCCTGAAACTGGAGACAAGTCAGACAAACTAGTTATCTCAGATCTCTCAGCATAGAGAAATGGAAGACATTTAATCAATATCTTTCAAACTGGATAGCATTCAGTCCCGAGACACTTAGGGATTTTTCTTAAATTTGTCATTGGAGCAATGTGCTTTATTTTGTACACTGTAACTTGAGAACCCTTTTTTCTCTTCCTGTGTAATTGCAATAAGGTGATTTCTATAAAAAGGCTTTTTACAACGTGTTATCGTGCACGCTCACTAAAAATGGTGATTGCACCTTGTTTCGTTTATATATAAACTCTGTAATGTCCCCAGATGTGCAATAAATGCCAGCATCTAACGATAAACTGTAACAACTGCATGCAACATCTACAGTGGTCGTTCTCAGTTCAGTCCTGTGCCATTCTATCCCCTTGACTTGATTGATACCAGGAGCGACAAATGAGCTGCCAGATTAACTGAATTTAAATGTATCTCTAGAAATCTTTTAGAACGCAAGCTACACTGAAGTCCTCTTTTTTTCCTTAGTGTCCGGAAACCAAGGCAACGTGCCTGTGCGTGGGGAGAGCGAAGTCCCCTTTTGCGCTTTAAACCACAAGCTCTCACAGTTGATACTGGACGTATTTTACTTGTATGAATCTGTGGACAGTTAAAGCACTACATGATGTAATGTTTCTCTAAGAATTTGAGACATAGTTAACATCTCTGCGTATTCTCCTGTGCACAAAAAGATCTTCCTCAGGCTAGTGTTTTGTCTCTCTCCAAGTATTTTCTAGCATATTTACAAAGACAGATATATATGCTGTTCAGCTGGTGTGTTGAAACTCCTGTGCCTTGTGTGCACCAGCCCTGTCCGTTCCCTCTGCTCTTCTCCTCTCTTGTATTGCTAACCTGTAGTCTTCTCCAAGAGACTAAGATGAGATAATGAAGAAAAAACCCTAACCTACTGTGCTAAATTTCCGTTACCAGAGGGATCCTTTAACTGGTAAAGGAACTAGTCTGTAATACTGCCAAAAATTTACTTTCCACCCATGAAGTAGTCCCCAGTCTCAGAGAGGAAACATTGTAACTAATGAATTTCTGCTTTAAGTGCAAAATTAAACTGACTTTCCCCGCAGAATCACAACGGGTGTCTCTAGTAATAGCACGTGCTCTGCTGCTAGAGCTGTTCCTCCTTGCCTAGTAGCTGTCTGTGATCATAGCGTGTTCTTACCAGTCCTCAATTTTAGCCATCCTAGATACACAAACAGATCTGGTACTTACCTTCTCCAGCTTGGGACAGGTTTCAGCGGTCAGATTTTATTTCAACTATCATAATTGTACACAAATATGTAATGCTTGGTCGGTATGTATACACTATATTTTCTCTTGCCTCACTGTAAGAGTATCAACCCATGTGTCCTCAGGAAATCCCTGCCAGAATACCGGGAGAGAACTGCCGGTGCCAGGATCAGATCTCCAAGCAGGCACCTCCTGGTCTGCATGAAAGGCAGAACCCATCCAGTTAATAGATAATTCGTGTATATGCACACACTATTAGCCTGGTGCATTTTGTACACATAAATGCTAGCATAATGGTACATTAATCCCTAGATGATACCTGTAAGTGTTAATAACCAAATAATTGTCTGATCGCTACAATGCAGCTTCAACTTTTCCAGGAGCCTTTGAAGCGTAACGCCTGCCTCCGGATGCCCAGGTGGGATATACTGCTGCCTTGTTGAGGTTAGTAACTCTCTCCCCAGGATCAAAGTCTGAGAGAGGAAGTTTTCAGTTATGCTGGGCTTGGAGATCTAGTCTCTTTTTCTTGAACAAAGCTGCTATTTTATCCAGATGCATATACACACCCCAGGATCCTGGATTTCATATTTGGGAAACTTCTGGATGCCCAGGTTATTAGCAAAGGCACTGCAAGGTAAATTCTATCCTATAATAAAAGATGTCAGCACTCTAACCAAACCAAGATAAACCTCTTTGAATACAGCAAGGACACAAGAGTGACTCTGTTCAACGCCAGAGTGTTTGAATCGCATCTCCACAGTCCTGAGGGGAAAAGCTTTACTGGGAATGATTCCACAAAGGCCCAAATGCAGAAGAAAGGACTGCAGAAATGAGTACAGGATAGAAGTCACGCAACTGCTAATTTTAACCAGCTCCATCCACTTTTTACCTGAAAGAACCTAGGCAAAGCAGTTCACCTCTTTACTATCTAGGCCCAGAGTGGTCTTTGTGTTTGATAGTTTTACATCTCTAAAAGACAAAGATTCCTCAAAGGAACAAGAAGAACCCGACTCCATTCTAGGCTGAAATTGAACCTTCCTGTTGCTTTGGCACTGCTAGTTTTTAATTCCATAGACCAGCACTACTGGAATGGCCAGTTTGCCAATTATGTAAAGTCTCATTCCAGAATAACTTAGTGATTGTCTCTGTAAGGTTTTAACCTGGGATAGCCCTGGCAGCTCCAAGAAAAGCAGCTCTTCTAGCGCCGTACGGAATAATACAATAATTCAGGTTGGAAGGGACCTCTGTAGGTCTCTGTTCCACCTCCTCACTCAAAGGCAGGACAGCTTCAAAGTTAGAGCAAGTTTCTCAGGACCTCATTCAGCTGAGTTTGAAAAATCTCCACAGATGGTGATTCTACAACCTGTCTGCATATTACATCTCCTCCTCCCTATAGGAGTTCAGAGCAACATCCTTCTCCAGGAAGGATGTATTTTTCTGGGAATACACAATTTCTTTTTCACACAAGGAGGGAGTGAGAGCTGGAGGAGTTGCCCTTTGAGCAGGTGACACCCTGTTCTGCAGCACCAGATGTGCGTAGGGATGCAGACGCAGCCCATAATGGACTGTGAAGAGCTGGTATTCCAGCAGCCCTTGGTGCATCGCTCTTGGTTTGGCATTTCTGTTCTTGCTAGGTTGTCCCTTGAGCTGTTCCTGCTCTCCATTCACCCACCACTTCTGGATCTTTCACTTTTCTCCTCACGTGCCTTTTGCAGAGAGGCTTTAACTCGACCCATCAAATCAATTCAGACTTCCATCTCACACCAGTCTGCCTGAACTGTGCTTTTTTTTTTTTTTTTTTTTTTTTTTTTTTTTAAGTCAGTATCCTGAGTCTGGTACAAATCACCAGTTACCTTCTCAAGGTTTAGCATCAATAAATTGAGACAGAAGCTTGTAGCTGCTCTGCTGAGCCCTTAAGGACCCAACCCCAAAGTCCTGTCTTTTACAGAGATTCACTGCTGCTGTGACAAAGTAGAGGGATTCCAAACCCAATTCATGCTTTCTAGTAGGTCAACACAACAAGCTCATCACAGAAAAAAAAAAACCCAAACCCAACTTACAGCAAATGTTTTGCCTTACATGTAAATATAAGGACAAGCTACGAAAGCCTCTGCTAGCATATCATCAGTGCAAAACTTGCAGTAATTTATATTGTTTACTCCAGGAGTAGAAATCCATTCTCTCTAATACATTTGAAAATAACCATAATTCAGCAGCCCCCGATGAAGTAGTAAAGGAGGTATTCCACACCCCATTTGTGACTTGGCCCTGTCCACAGCTTCTCTGGATGGAAGGTTTCTAAATCTGCAGTACATGAACAAGGTAGATTTGGGAACTCCTGCCCTACTTAGCTTTGCTTTCTGTGATAGTCAAATCAAGGATTTTTGTGAATACAGTCACCAAAACCTGCTCAGCTGCACCACACACCAGCTTCAGAGGTCAGCAAGCTCTCTAGAACAAAGCAGCCAAAGCAAACCTGCGGGACGCCACTTTGCTCTGACTTTGCCTCCTGTCCCCAACGTCAATGCCACTTTAGATGTTGCATACCTTTAAAGGCAGATCATGCATTTTTCATTGTATATCCAGCTCAGTCTGTTATGAGCTGGATTCCTTTTTCCTTACGAGTACTCAGAAAAGTGAGTAAAATTCAGTTTGGCATGGTAAAAACAAACAAAAAATGCATTTGTGTTTATTTGTTCTCTCTAGCCTGCTTTCATCTAGCAAAATTAAGTCCTGTGTCCTTACAAACCCCTTGCCTTTTTTTTTTATATTCACAAATACTCTCTCTCTACAGTACTAAGATGGAAGATATGGCTCGATACAGCCACAGGCAATTACTGCTGGAATGGTACTAGCTTATTATTTTTTCCATCTGAAATCTCAGTAGTAATTGCTATATTATAGTTTTTGTCACCAAAACCCAGGTACTGACATAGCTCCCCTTCTGCCGGTCTGCCACCAAGCGGCAGTGTTGCAAAACAGGCATGGACAGCAATAAATGAATTCCAGTCAGTCTCAGGTTTACAGAAAACATTGCGGACAACCTTCCTGCTCTCCTGAACTAAGGATTTAAGAAAGCTGACTCAAGATACTCTAACCGAGGCACTGTGCTTAGTTTCTGAAACAAAACATGCCTGAAAGGCCAAAAAGAAGAGATCACTGAAGTGTGAGTTTAATGGTAATCTATTTTTGGAGTACGGTGTTTCTAAATCAGAGTTATCTTCGGTCTATGCAATCAAAACTGAACCTCAATAAAGAGCATGAGCTACTGTAAGAAAAACACGTACACAGTGCTTACCCTCTTGGTCTAGTCTGTTCTCTGTATCACCGGGTGATGGTCTTAGAAACTGAGTATTTAATAATAAAGGTTCTCATTCTTTGTGAAAGTAGTTTGGAGACATTTTGTGCTGGCATGGTTTTCTCTTTGTATTTTTACTTTGTATTCTCTTCTCTTCTTTTTTGGCAAATAAAGGACTTTTCAATTTAAAAAGTAAAACCTGTCTCGTAGTGGTGGGGTAGAGTGTTAATCTCCAGCTGCTGTGCCAAAATTGCCTTTCCTGCTGCTAAGCTCATGCCATCCAGTTACCTGCCAAAGCCAGAATTCCAGGTTTTCTTCTCAAGAATACTGGGGAAGAGAAGAAATCCTCTCACTTACCTTCCTCACATCTTCGTCCTCAACACAGAGCGCTATCCCTGTGCCAACTTACCAAAATGCCAAGCTCCCTCATTTTAACCTGTCCTTAAAACGGGCATCTCTTGGATCTTCTGCAAGTGGAATGAAGAAAAAACAAAATGAAGAAAAAAAAATTATGCCTTTTATGATGTCATTCTATGCAAATGCTCAGGCAGAATCACTGCATTATTGTATTACTTCATCTGTGAGACTCACAGGTCAGTGTTCCTGTGTGCTTAAATCTGTATATAGCGCAGTTGCTTTCTTGTGGGGACTTCTGGGTTTCTTTAGAATTCCAGAGGCACTTCAATTTGAAAAATTAAATATTTAAGACCAGACAAACAAGATGTACTTGAGACATTATCGGTACTACTTTAAATAGCATTATATGAGTGAATTTCATCAGCCATGCCACATACCTGGAATGATCCTAATATCCTCTTTTTTTGTCATTTCACTTCTCAGAAAGTCAGTTAGCAATCAAAAGCTTATTTATAAACATAATTTGTATGAAAATTAAATATTTAAAAATGCCAGGGTGTGTGCTTTTTGCATACAGTAAAAAGATGCTTTTATTCTGGATCAGACCAGAATATTTGCACGATTCATGTGCCACATCTGTATGGTCTTTTTCTTGCAAGTCTATCAGAGTTTCATGGAACAAGCAGCTCCTTGCTGCGCCAGAAGTACCTGCCTTGGAAAGCAGGCTTTTCAGGTTGTATTTCAGACTGCTGGTACGGTTTAACTCTACAGGTTTTTTCTGACAATACAAAATTTTATGGTGCTTGCAGGGGGGGCAGCCTCTGAGGCACAATGATGACACAAACTGAGGCAGCCGCGCAAGAAGCCATCTGTTACCTGCCTCCTCGGTTTGTGACAGTTTTAACTCGTATGGACATACACGAACATCGAACATCTGCAGGGAGTTCAGTGGAAACAGAAGACTGTTGCGACCCCCTTGTTCACAGGCACTATACCATAGGGTTAGACAAGCCAGAGAGCGAGAACATCACCTGCATGAACAAACGGCTAGAAGAACAGCGAGGTCAACACAAACCAAGTGTTCATTTCCAGTTCTGGTTCCCTGTCCCTCCTCCCTCCAGGATTCAATCCCAACCAGCAATTTCACTGGTGCCTGATACGTGGAAAGAGCCTTTCCACTCAACACAAAAAGTTTAGGCATCTTCTCTTTCTTGAAAGAGCATTTTCCACATGTTCAGATTCAGGTTAATTTTGTACCACTAGACATCACAACATGATCAGAAGTCCAGCCCTTCCAGTTCCACATCTGCAATGTGTTTTCAGGCAGGAAGACTCCCAAACATTTGATGAACTGATGAACTGCTTTTTCTTTCTGGTGCAGCTCTAGAAATTACGGGATTATATTAAAGTTTGGAAGCTAATCATTTTTTTCCAAGAGGATTGGGAAGAAAGCTGAAATATCGTGCACTTCCTAGATGAAAAGAAATCCTCAAGCAGCCTCCTTCCTCTACGCTAACCCTGAGAACAGTTGCCCAAATCCACAGGAGGGAATGCCAGGTCAACGGCAGCCAGGGAACTCCTGCCAGCCCAGCCCAGCTCGGGCTAAAAGCTGGAGCTAAAACGATCCCTGCGACTGCTCTCCGTCAGTGATTCCCAGTGCTTCCCCACCCGGGGCCAACACAGCAACTCCTTGCTGTGGGTTGCGTTGGACCGAGTTGTCACTCAAGTCTCTGACTGCTAGAAAGTCCCAGAACAGTACGCTGCTCGTATTCTATAAAATGGAAACTAACGCTTTTCAAAGTAGAACCCCTGCAATTACTTTCAGCAACATTACGATCCTTTCCATTGCTCAGCTTATTCAAGAACAACTAGCCAGGAGGTTAAGAAAAACAAACCAAGCCAACCCTAATTTAAACAATTACAGAATTAGTCATCAACAGACTAAGTAGTATTTAGACAATAAGTTCAACATATGCCACACTGATGCCCTTAGCAGTTGCAAAATAGAATTAAAAAACTAACATTTATTAAATCAATTTGAATTTTAATATACATTTCAAGAACGTGGCAGCATAAAAGGAAATGTTTTTAGAAACAACCTGAATCTACCATTGGCAATTTTACATTAACGATCAGGGCTCTCCTGTCGACTGTTCCAAAACACACTTGACCTAAATTCTCCAACTTTTGGTACCACAGTTAATGCAGCAGTGAGATAGTAAAGATTCCAAGTACTCCCACATTTCTGGAGCAAAGGTACTATGTTTTTAATTGAACGAAAGTCCTAATAAACGTACCATCAACAATCTCAGCAAAACTTAACAGCTCTGCAAAAGCATTCAGAAACAACCCATACCGTGCAGTTTACTCCCCTTCAATCAGACCCTGGTTTGGCTACTTTTCTTACACATACTGGACTAATAAACAGATTTACATTAGTAGATCATGATCAAACCACCAAATCAGAAAATGGTAGGGTCCTTTTGGGTCAACACAAAAATCACATACAAGTTTAACTAAATACACTTTAATAGGACATCGTTAAATCTCATGAGGGCTAAAAAACACAGATCTTAGGTACTTGGGTTGGCAAATAAAGACAAGAATACTAAGAAGCATTTTCCACCATTTACTCATTATCAAAAATATTTTTCAACTCTTCTTGCAAAACAAAAACAAAAAAAGTACAGACTGGACACGTACATCACATTTTTTCTTCCTATGGCTTTAACCCCCCACCCTACCCACCCCACAAAAAAGACGGGGGGAGAAACAAACCAAAACCAACAAAAAGATCTGACCACATTCACAGAAAATGACACCATGGTACACTACAAAACAAAAGGAGGTGTCATTTGTGTCCAAAGGTTTTTGCTTATTTCTTAGGTGAGGAACCATCATTGTACATGCTTTGTGCCAAATCAAAGTATACCTAAACGTTAGGTCAGAAAGCGCTGCGGGGTTCGTTGGATGAGTAAAAGGAAAGATGGAAGCAGTAAAGTAACTCAAAAAATTCACATACTATTTAACACGCCGTTGAAACAGGAATTGCCTTTTAAATTAGAAGGTAATGTTTTGTGTTCTAGTCAGCCCATGTTTAATTTGTGCTGTATCGTTCAAAGAGGAGACATTTCTGCTTTCACAAAATGATCTTTTTTAGGCTGCCAATGAAGCCCTAAATGCAAGACTAAGTTCTTTTGCTTGTACTCTTATTTAGGGATTACGCTGAAATAAACCATGCTTGCATAAAGCCAAATTCCTACAAAGGCGCTTTCATTTTAACACTTTCTGAGATAAGCTCTTTGACAATTTTGTGTTAGTTTTCCATTTTAGAGCCTTTCAGCCCAAGTTGAAAAGCAGTGACCTTCGAAAGCTACTTTCAACATATTAGCGAAAAATGAGATGGATTCTGGGTGGAGTGAGTTATATAGCTTATTCTGTTAACAAACATCCAAAATATTTGACCTTAGACAGCAATCAATCCTCTGCCCCAGCTGAAAGATGCCTGTCAGCGAAGAACTGCCTTCAAGGGGATGGGTCCCAGGTCTATTGCAGTACAAATGTCATCAAACACACACGCACAGACTCACACCGCAATGTGGTAACTGCTGTGGAAGTCTCTGTGTATCCCAGGCACTGACTGGCAGCAGAGGGGGAAATCAGCCAAGGAGTCTCTCTGTAACCCACAAACCCGCTCTCTTTTCTAGAGGCAACAGCAGTAAAATCAGTGGGAACTCAAAAAAGAAAAAAAGAAAAAAAAAAATGATGCTAATAAAACTTGAGCTTTCTTTGTGTACAAGGAATTTTCTCGCCCCAGCCAAAACAGTAACAAGTCAAACAAAGGGAGTTGGCACAGAGGGCATAATTGATCAGGAGCGTGATCTGTGGAATTGTCAAGACAACAAAAAAAAACAAAAAAACAAAAAAACAAAAAAAAAACAAAAAACAAAAAAAAAGTGATGTTGTTAACAGGGATGGTGTATCCGAGTCAGCAGCGTGACACCGTATCTAACCAACTGGTCTTCCTGACCCTTGTCTGGAGACTGAGCTGCTTTTTGGGCTGTTAGCTTTCTCAAGATATTTACTAATCTGCATTTATTTTTAAACTGTTCCATAGAGTAGATAACCAATTCTCACAATCAGACATTATCTACCCTTTTCACACTGCATTCCCCAGCTCGATGCTGCGTTTCCTACAGGAACATGATGTGATTTTCTAGTCACGGTGACTGTAACTAATCGGTAATTACTTTTCTACACCATAATCTAGCACAGTTTAGATGGACTAACTAGATACCACTTTTCTACATTAAGCAGAAGCTTTGACTGAGCACAAAGCATGACAGAGTACAATGAGGTTAATAATATTCCTTGCCAAAGATCTGGTGATAAAATCATTTACATCAGCAATTGATCTCAAACTATGAGGTGCTGTAAGAACTAAAAACAGTTTTAGGGTAACTCCTCCATTATCTGCAACTATTTCCCAGACACTAATACACATAACATAGCAATGAAAAACACTTGATACAAGTGATCTAAACGCAGGAGCTCCAGCAAGTTAAACAGAACCATAGCTGCCTTAAAACTGTAGCAGTTCCCCTACGGATGGCAGGGAAAAGAAAGAAAGATTCAACAGTCATATCTCACGTCTATAGCTTCATCCAAACTTTTATCATCGTGTGTACTGGCAGCTAAAAACGTAGTTACTGGTGACCCTGTCACATTGATTACACTGGTGCTTGTGCTGGCATTGCGCACCGCAATGCTTGTCACATTAATGCCCAAAGTAAGCCTAGTCTGCTCCAAGGCCTTTTCTGGCACTGCAAATGCCTCCAGCTTCTTCTCCCCATTAGCCATGTATGAGTTTTGGCAGCCACGGCATATGCAGTCAAGGCAGGCTTTGCGGTTAGAATAGCAAGGGCAGCGTTGGCCACGGCATGTAAGAACACTTGGATTTTGGGTGGCACGACCACATTTACACCCTTTCTTTTCTTGTGGCTTTTTATACACAGTTTTCGTTGGGCTTCCTGGCATAACGTTACTGCTAGGAACTTTCTCCTTTGCTTTGTCTTTTGTTTTCAGCACCCCTGGTTTGGCTTTCGGGTGAGATTTCTTAGGGGCATGTTCTAAATTCTTTTTCATGCTTTTGTTAGACAGGAGCACAGTTTTACTTATTTTGGGAGTAGTGCCTCCATTAGGTACAGTTGCAATAGGCTGCAAAGACATTTTATTTTCCTGTTTCACTGTTACAGGAGCTGATGCTCCCAATGTTGGGCCACAGATGATGCTGGAAATGGGTAGAGGTTGAACCTTTTCACTGTCACTTTCTGATCGAGATCGCTTTCTGTTTAACTTAACTACCTTAGGCGTCGCCGCTGTACACGAGATTCCGTGAGGAGAAGCATCTGTGGACATGAAAATGTTATGGCTAAGAGGCGGGGAAGAAAGCTGCAGGAAAGGGCCGTTAGTCATGTTTGCTTCCAAGCTGGGCTGCAAATTAGAATCGCAGACTTCAGTATTTGAAACGGTCTCTAAGCTCCGGAGGACTTCCTCAACGCTAAGGAGGAGTGAGCCACCTGGTTTTATATCTTCGCTGAAACTGCAGATGTCGATGCCTGATGTACACAAGTCACTAGTAGAAACTGCATCGCACACAGGCTGCAGGCTGCTAGAGATATCTTCAGTTTTTATATACTCTCCAGTACTACAGACATCAATTGTGTTTGTGTGTTCAGGAGAAGGAATATTCACTCCGAGTTTATCTACCGAAAGCCCATTACAATTGGGCAACCCGTTGATAACAGAACCCCTAATATCAATGTTGTGTGTGCTTTCAGGTATTGACGTAAAACTAGCTGGAGGATCAGTTGTGAGTTCGGAGGTTGAAGGTACGGGGGAATGTGTCAAACACAAAGCCAAGGTTGCATCGGAAGATTTTTCTGTCTCTTCGTGGAGTGGTGATCCATCTTTGAGCAAAGCCAAAAGATCTGCAGAACAATCAACTGCTTGGATAATATCTCGTGCCAGTGGAGTTTGCGTTATGTATTCGCAGAGTTTCTTATAGCAGTTCACTAAGATGCTTAGCTGCTTATTCTCCTCAAACTGTTCGTAGTCCTTGCACCAGCTACATGACGGTTTCATCATCATCTTCTTGCCTTTACAAGTTTTGCAGACATAATGCTGACACGTGGAGTTGGTAGGAGCAATAGGGTCTTGTAGCAAATTTCCTAAGGAAAAAAGAAAGAGAAGGATCACAATGGACTCAAGGCAGGTTTCCAGGGGAGCATGGGAAAAATTTTTTGTACTATCAACAATTGAATGAGAAAGTTCAGTAAGTCACCAGAAAACATACCATCCAAACAACAGTCTATGAAAATGTTCACAGCCATCGTATATGGTTTTAATACAACATAAAAAAAAGAAAACCATCACACTATACTTTGTTGTGCTGCTGTAGCCTTTAGAAACACTCTCAGCTAAAATATTACCAATTCCCTTGTCCCCTTCAGCAGTTTCTTCCACTGGAAGTTACAGAACATGCACGATTTCTATAAATTTACCAATAGTGCAACAATAAACTCCCATGAAGAGCTACTGAGGAGATTTTAATGAAATTAGCAAAAACAAATGGCAATGGAGCAGAGGGAAACTCTAAAAGGAATATAAAAATGATGAAACATCAACCCTGAAAAGAAAGAAGATACAGCAGACTTTGTTTTACTTTTTATTTAGCTAGGACTAAAAATAGAGCCTAGCTTTGTGACAGTCAACGCCATGAATAAAGCACAAATTTTTTAACTTTGCAAGCATCAAAAACAGTTAAATGGATCCCATGAATTCTTATGCACACTGAATAAAACACCTAGTGCCAAACCAGAAGGTGCAACAAGGCGACTATTAACGTATCCTGGGGAGTGGTGGCTCCTGGTTTCCTGAGTCACAGGCACGTATCAGTGAAATAGAACAGTGGTACTATCACAGCCATGATGCTTTAGTACTTTAAAGTGTCAACAACAGCTCACGTCCCGGGCAGGAAAGAAGAAATCTGAAGAAAGGATATTCTCTGAGATCTTACTCTTAAGCACAAAAAACCTAATAAAAATCAGTTGCTAGAGGAATCAACACACCTGAGAGCACAGAAAGTTTTGGACACCGAGTACTGAAAATCTGGAAGGTTATGTCTCCAGATCTCTGAAACTGTAAAACCCTGGAAGAATGGTTTTGGTTTTATTTAAGAACAAACCAAGTAATGTGTAAGGATAAAACATGAAAGAACAGAAATAACTGAAATTCTGCATATAAATAATCCAACTAGTAACCATCTCCAGAAAATGACACTATAGCTTTGCTATTTTGAGCCAGCTCTAGGCCAGAAAGATATTCTAAAAATTAAATTTCAGAGTATCTATAGTCATCTATAACAGGTTTCCCCTCCTTTCCAAGCAGATGATTTTCAGCTTTGATCAGACCTTTCTCCCCGTTTTGTTGGATGAGTTACAACCATCAGTGAATTCTCACCCAGATCTTCCAAAGTGAAAACATGCTGTTATAAACAAATGAATAAAATGAAGCAATTTGCGAAAAGAAGGCAAAGTGCTTATATTAAAACAGACTAAGATAAAAAAATACTTTCAAATACCAAGGTGTTTTCTCTCATCACTCACTCACTCACCAAGGAGATTTTCATCACATAGACTGTAACAGATTCTCGTGATAGCGCTTTGAAGGGATATAACGAACTGGACCTAGTCGAGCGGACCGAGTTATTAATTAAGGAATAAAACCCAGCCTTTCCACCTCGTATTACCTTCCTCGAGAACCCAAAGCCTCAGGTACAAGAGCAAGACACACTGTACTAACCCTCAGCTGTAGTAGCACTTAAAATATGAAACTTGTCCGTCGCTCTGTAGCTTTTGGCAAAATGTTCCACCTCCCTTCCTAACCTAACCCTCCATACTTTTCACTATTCAAACAACTTTTGAAAATTCAACTTTTTAGGTGTGTTTAAATAGGAAATTCGCATTAGCACAGTCATTCTGCAACGCAAATTCCATGAGCGAGCAGACCATCCTATTTTCCCTTCAAAATTTGAATTCCCTGGTACCTCTTTGGGAAAGGACTGCTCCAGCCCTCCACCTGAGTTGTCTTTCAGTAAAAGTGGCTTCATGTAAACTGGCTTTTGAGCAACAAATAACAAGAGTCAGTGCCGAAGTTTGTTTTTGTTTGTTTGTTTGGTGTTTTTTTTGTTTGGTTGGTTGGTTTTGTTTTTGTTTTAATAAATTGAGAGAAAATACAGTTGTTTGGAAAGTTGGCAGGTGGCACACATCTACACGATGTCAAATAATGAGAACTGTCCTTACAGCACAAGTGGAACAGAGGCTGTAGGGAAATGCGTGGTATTTGAACATGGCTAATTGAAAGTGATGCAGGAGGAACACCGAATAGGAGAAGCTGTACAACAGAGAAAGATTCAAAGCACGATTACAATAGCTGATGGGAAATGCGCTTCACAACCAAAGAGTAGGTGTTAAACTTTTCTTTGCTAATCTAATGAGGAAGGGTGACTCCACAAGACCCCACCATGAGAAGACAATAGCAAAACACTCTTCAGGTTAAGCAGTGAAGATTTAAAGCCAATAGATAGAGCTTAAAGTCACACAATCCAAAGCTCCCTTTAAATGACACTATTTAAACAGCAACACAGGCAGAGATGTTCACCACAGTCCTAAGAATGGATATAATTTTGTGAGAGAAGTCCCTAAGTCCCACAGGGAAAAACAAAAGGAAGCTTTAAATGACGTCAGCTCATCTCAGAAGACGTGCGTGAGCAAAAAGAGTTCACAAACAACTGTCCGTCCCTTCTACATCTTGAATCTTTCCGACAGGACAAGCAGAAAGCCGTGCCCTGACCAACACAGGAGGCAAACATCCCTAACTTGTTCATTTAATGCTTTGAGACTTCAGAAGCCGTCGTACAACTACATGCATCCACAGCGCTTCCAGGACCAAAAGCCCACAGCATCAATGCCCAATGAAACAGAGTAGGTGGGTGTGCTCCTCGGTCCATCCTGAGCCTCTTTTTGCTACTTATGATGATCGATGCTTTACAGATTATGAAGCACTCAAATACTCCAGAGATGAGACCAAATAAACAATATATCAATTGAACTTTTAATTAGATTTTAAAAAAAAAAAAAAGTCATCACCAACTGTGCATTTTATTTCTCCAAAATAAATTTGGCTGAAACTGTTGAATGCACACAAATGCTGAAAGAGGATCCTGAAAAATTTAAATTTCCAGAAGATTTGAGGGAAAAAACACAGACGGACAGACAAGACGAAACACTTTACATGCTCTCATTGGAGGAAAGAACAGAGCAAGTTCTATCCTCAGTAAATGCCAGGCAACCTACACAGGAGAGGCATGAGGAATGCCTGAGCTGTGAGAATATTTTCGGTTTGAGCTCATATCTCATTGAATATTCATTCTTCAGTCAAAGTTTCTTTCTCATACAGATTCTGTGGCATCTATCACTCTCTTCAGCTGTAGTATCATTAAGCTTAAACACCCAAAAAAGTCAACCATGAGATGCAAATTCACAGAAAATTAGGTTTCATTGCTTTTAATACTCAGGGAATGGTATTAAGTCAGTAACACTGTCCCAGAGCTGCTACCCAGAGTCTGGAGGTACTAAGATTTGGGATGTTCTAAATAGCTCGATGGTCCAGGCTCCCATGGCATAATGCTCATTTGATGCTGCAATTATCAGATCTTCCCAGATTAAGATTATGAACTCCACCATGAAAATAAAGCCAGGAAGGGTTCTGAGACATGACCTAGCCCATCCTCAAACTCCTAAGAATAACCATACTGAGTTAGACCAAAAATCAATTGAGCCCAGGAGTGGCCACTAGTGGCCAAAAGCAGGCCCCTAAGGCATTAAGTAAGAACAAGGCAAGCAAACTCTTAATACTTGCCCAGCACATTATTATTAGCTGAGATCCTTCTCATGGGAGATGGGGTTTCCATGTACTCAGTAACCCTCATCTCCTCTTTAACTCAAACATAATCAGTCATAACAGGCTTTGACAAGTTGCTCCCTGGTCAACTATCCATTGCGCTGAGAGTGACTTTTTTGTCATGAACATGACTCTTGCTGGATTCACTTGACAACCTTGGTTCTTGTGTTGGATGAGGCAAAAGTCAATCCCTGTCTCTCTCTTCCACTACTCGTGCTTTTACAGACATCTACTAGGTAACCCTCCAAGTTGACTCTTTTCCAGACTGTACAGTTGTTGTTCCTTACATTGGATCACCCTTCTCCTAACTCTTCCACAGTTCTCTTTTTGAGATGGGGGAACCACAACTGCAACAGCACAAGGTACGGGTGAACCACAGCTTTGTACAGTGCCATAATAAAGTTCTCAACTTTATTCTCTATTTCAGTCCTGATTTTTAGGATTTGCTTTGCTTTGTTGATTGATACTCAGTACTGAGCTGATATTCTCACAGAGTTTTCTATTGCAAGGCCAAGATCTCACTTTTGGCTGGTGCTACCACTTACTATAAATTTACAATTTATATAGATCTGCAAGACATAAAAATGGTGGGCTCTGTTAATATTTTTCCGTGTTTAAAATCTAATATTTATCTAAGCTAAATTTAATTTGTCATTTTATTGAGCAGTCATTCATCCACATAAGATCCTTCCACAATTACTCAACGCAGTCCTTCATTTTTACAACCCTAAATAGCTTGGCATTACTGAACTTTGCCCTGTCTTTTCTCACCCCCTTTTGCAAGGAGTATATTAATACACCAAAAGTAAAAAGCCTCCAATAACAGGCTTTCCCTAAACAACATCAGTTCTTAACTATCCTACTTTGGGAAAGGTTTACTAAACATCTCTATTAATATGAGCACTTACATTTAATAAGCTGAATATACAGAGGAAATACTTTTAATATATTATTTACAAAATATCACAGCTGTCCTGGAAAGGCTGCTACCAGGAGGGAGGTCATTTAAACCACAAGGAATAATACTTCCTATTGTGTTCCTTAATGAGCATTACTTCACAGCTGCAGGAAGAGGGGAAGCATCTGCAAATTGTATCTCAGAGACCAAAGGGAAGGGAAGAATTGGGAATCAAAGCAATTGTTAGGTGTATGTAGCCTAGCCAGCAAATGTACTCCAAATGAAAAAAATCACTGAGAAGAAAGACTCGAACAGGTCCCCTCCTTCCATTCTCATCTATCCTCAGCAAACCTAGAAATGTAATGCGCTAGAAAAGGGCTAAACACAAGTAACGAGCGCCCTTGAAAAGCCTACTGAAACTTATTCTATATTGCCTTCTTTAACAACTCAAAGTCTTAAGAATGATGTAACTATTAAATCTTAATTTGATGAAGCAAACTAGAAAAAAATTATGAGGTCAAGTTTTGTTACAAGTATAAATAAATGTATCATCGGGGTTAATCTCTAACATTTGTCTGTCAGAGCAGAGCCTTTAATCCTTGATTGCATTCATACCACCAGAAGTCACCCTTGTTTTGTAGCGCAGCACACGAGTGGAAAGCTCAACAGCCCAGCAGCCCTCTGCTCCTTTCACTCTCTGCCTGGCTGAAGCAAGGTATCCACTACACACACAGAAGTAGGAGTGGCATCCACGAAGGAGGGAAGAAGAAAGCTCACCGGCACCAGTTAATCTCTTAACTTCAAACATTACAATGACCGTGATGGCATTTTTAAACCAAGTATTACAAAAAGCCTCTGGGAACTTTGGATTAGTCAAATAGAAATTCTACAGCTCTGTTAAATCTGGCAAGTTTAAACGAACAGGAAGCTATAATCAGATGAAGCACATACATACTTGTGTCTTACACTTAAAATTAATACGTGACAAGCACCTCAAAGTAATAACCAGAAGCTGGAGATTTAACAGTCAGACTGCTATACTTTCAGCATTTTCATTTCTGGATTAAAGATGATCTGATTGTTTCTACTGAAATAATTAGCAACAGGCAGTATGCTTTAACAAGCTGCTACATTCAAGCTTCAAAGTTAACCACTGCCTGAAAGATGGGCGCTAGATTTCACCAAGTGGTGATATCACTCGATACAGGCTTTCTGAAATTCAGCTATCCATCTACCTGCAGCTCAAGCATGCCAGCTGAAGCAGGCTCTGAAAGGAAAAGGCTTGTTCCTCCCCCACACCTTCCCTGCACCACTCCCTTCCTCAACCCCACACAGCATCTTTTTGTCTACAAAATCATCAGCTAGATCCAGCTGAAAAGTAGCTCAATGAAGTTTTAAAGCAAAACACACATAAAAACCCAAACCCGATCATAAAGGCAGTAGCATTTTCAGAGTTTAATACAAAAACTAAAAGTACTATTTGCAAAACTATTTGATGACAGGCCTTTGTATAAGACCTTTGTCTGTTAACCATCTGCAGAAAAATAAACCAAATGTTTTATATGGGTGCAAAATCTGGATATTTACTAGATAAGAACATAATTAAATACCCTCAAAATCAGAGAAACTTCAAGAGAGGTTAGTGCAAGGGACAACTGCCAAGGACAAGACAACAGTGAAAGGTCTCCTTCCACAGATCTCAAGCCCTAACGCAACCATAAACCCCTTCCAAACCCCACACTCAAGAGGGTGGGCTTGAACCGGGGCCAATTCCTACATTTCACAAATACTGCACCCAAGTCAAGAGGCAGACTCAACAGACAGAGGTTTGTCCTACCCTTGCCCTGACAAAGCGTCCCAGTTAGAAAAAAGTTTGGCAACTTTTCCCATCACACAGAAACCTACTTGATCACCTGGCAGAGGTGATCACCTCGATCACCCAGCTATCCTACACCTGCTTCCCCGCGTTCTGAAAACAAATCAGCATTTGTAGCTACAACACTCTTGGTTGAGAAGCATGAAAACACAAGACATATCTGCTATATTACTAGCACAAAACTTTGAACCTATGTCTACAAAACACAGATTGTAACAGGAGCTCACGACACCACCACTAGAAATGTCCTTATCCTTTAATGTTTTGAATGAGACAAGGTTTTGTAGACAGAAAAGGTGAGTTTTATTCAGCCAAGTAGTAGAAACGGAAAAAGTTGACCAAGGGTTTCAGCACACAACTAATTCTCAGATCTGAAACAGTACGTAAAAGAGTTTACACTTGGGAACTAAATGATAGTATTTCTTCCTGAAAATACCACATTGCTCTTAGATCAACAGCACTGCCACTAGAGTTTGTCCAAAGACATTCACAAGCATTGACAGATTCTCCATCAGGTAACATGGAAACACGGGGGCATGCAGAAAAAACACTTACAATAAACTTATTTCAAAATTTTATCAGAGAAAACATTCTGCTGGCTGCTGAATATTTCAGAGCATACTCCATCAACAAATAACTATGAAAAATTAGCTACAGAAATTATTACCCTCATGTAGAGATGGTCGTGACTAAAGAAATACTGATTGTATAACTCTGGAAAAATAAAAAATGCACTATTTTTGTCTGAACACTATGGGAACCCAAATTAACCATGCTAAGAATACAGTTAGGCTATTTTTCTGCATATTTGGAGAAATACAGTCAACCTTTTTAGCTAAAGTTCAAGACAAAAACCAAATAAGACAACAAATTGCGCATTAACTGGAGAAGGGACCACTTTGTTCTCTGACTCCACCCCCCATAATACACAACAGAACATATTTTACCAAGTCCTATGTCAAAGTTATATTTCTGTTTGAAAGTCTTTGTGTTTGCAAAATCACAGACGGAAAAAATTGTAAATGTATTTTTAACAAACTAGGTGGCAAAGTTCAAACTTTGTAAAGAACAGGCTTTAAAAAAGATAAATAAATTCATCTTTTTCACCATCCCATATAATGATGTCTTCCAAAAGCCAGGTTGCTGTATTTTAAGAGGTCTGAAATGGCAAAGTTAACATTTCTCTTATGGGTATATGATTAATTTAACATGTTTCTATGCAGCATAAAGATTCAAAGAGTTAAAACTTGCTTTGAAAGTTATAGATCAAGTTAAATATATTTATTACAAACAAAAAAATGTAATGAAAACTATTTTTTCCCACCAAACAGAAACACTCACCCCACCAAGATTAACCACACAATCTTAAAGTAAACTGAAGAAGGAGCAAGCCCTGTGCTGTGACTGCAAGGCCCAGGAGACAGAGAATAACAAATTACGTCATTGAAGGACTTCAGAGTGAGTTTCTCCCTAAGAGCAGGAAAATCTTTACTATCTGGAAAGCACAGTGCTCAAGAAAGGTTGCGCTGTGCGTAATTTCTCAAGCCATATGCTAGAGGCAAAGAATCTTTTCTGGCCTCACACAGAACTCCAACATAATATCCCAACAACTGCTTACGCCATATTTAGTCAAACTAATCTGTAAATCATAACATAGTAAGAAAACAAAACCAAAGAAATCTGCGTTTGAGTGCACTATGTCCATAGACCTCGACACAGTTGTCCCAATAAAGATGCCTCTTGGCAACACATTAACTTTTCTTTAAACACTCTGAAACGCAATCGGTTTAATCAATATCCTCAGGTGACCATCAAAACCCGTTCATCATCTCCCATTGCCTCAACAAGAAACACGCTCTCATCTCAAATCACATCAGAAGACAATATTGCAACCTTTGCATTGCAACCTTCTTTTGAAGCCCATTATCAACCAGCTGTTACAGTGGAAATCACAGTTACTTCTCTTCCTACTCCTCAATTTTATTCTAAGACAGAGGAGTATTTTTAGTTTAGAAACCAATTTAAATTCAACCAGTAGAACTTTATGTTACCAAAACTTATGCAGTACAATGCAGACAACCTTGAAAAAGCAGTTCTCCCAGGAGTCATACACAGGATTTCAAAACAGGAAAGGGAAACAGTGAATTTAAGTAAGGAGACTTTAAGAGGAAGAGAAATAAACCAACATGTCCTTGGCTAAAAACTGGCGTATTCAGAGATGTGTGAGCAGACATTTTATAGACAACTGCCCATGCTAGTTATCTCCAAAACAAGAAGAAAAAGAATACTTGCAGCAGAAGGTATTTGATAGGTACTTAGTCCCATAGTCAATGCTCCCCGATGGTTGTTTTGGAGATTCTGGTTATTTTGCACATTCTTCAGAAATTCAGAAATATTTTGGCAACCATTCATGTAATTTTTAAGGGGAAAATAACGTACTTGTAAAAATTACCAGTATGTAACAGCCAGACAGTATCTTTCATCATTGAAAATGGAGGAAATAAGAAAATGTCAATGAAAAATACCTGGGGAAAAAAACAACAACAACAAAAAAAAGCACCAATCCAGATTACATTTCAAAAACAAAAGGCAAATCTGACCTGGCAGCACGAATCATGAATCAGCCTTCATTCTCCTTAAACTAGGGAGAATGGACAAGGAATGAGAGTTCTATGCTAAACTTTTCCATCACAAAACTTAAATATGCTTTTTCACTTTAAAACTCTGATATCCAGGCTTAACTCACTTAGTCACGGCTCACATCCCAAACAGAAAATCCAGTATCATGCATATAATTAAGTTTTATTAGTAGTGCCAATTTGTATCTTCTGCCTTCTTCCATCTCTGTGACAGGAAATCAAATTTTCTAGGAAGTTTAAATCTATTTAGGTGTCACCGACTATCTTCTCTTCTCTGAAGGTCATCAAGTAACTGCTGCGTGCCTCAGATTCTCTCAATACAGTATACTCTAGAGCCACAATTCGCTTACATTCCACTTGCTTGTGGTGCTTCTTCTTTTAGATATTTGTAGAAATACAGGAAAAAGAGGAGGAGCCTTCACAGGTCCAGCAACATGGACAAGATGACACAAAGATGGAAAATTTTACACAACTCAATATATCAACTATGGAGAAACTTCAAACCTATCTAGCAGAATGAGTTATATACTCAACTTATATTGACAGAATAAAACTTTCAAAAAATAGGCTAATACTTTTACACAAGAGGAGGATGGAAATACCACCCCCTACACTAATCTTTATATAGGAAAACAAAAAGACGGAGATTTTTAGTTTCTTTTTTGGTAACCCATGCCATTCCCCATGCTTGGGAGTTGCTTCCATAATGCTGCTTTGCTATCTAGCCTTCAACCCTCTAACTAAAATTATCAAGAGCTATCTCAAAACACTTGACAGGAGCTGGATAAGGTACCAGTCAGTACTGTCACGTTGTCTCTTTGTTCCTTCCCGCCCCTTAATCTCCCTTAAGCCACATGTTGTCTCACATCCCCTCACTTAGATTACAGGATGTTTAAGGCAAGAACTATATTCTTATCCTGTATTTCTACAGCACAAGCTATGGCTGGGTTCCTGGCCGAACGTCAAGTGTTCTCCTAAAGCCACGCAACCTTCCAAGCACTTTCCCATTCTAAACCTGCAAAAACCATCTTTCACATACCTTTTAAATATCTTTCAGAGGTTCCAGGATGAAGTTTTCCACGGATAAAAAGCTAAGCTGATCTGACCAGCAATCTGTCTCTTACGAGCATTTTATCTGAATTTCAAAACAAGGCTGTTAAGGCTGAAAAGCCAGCTGAACCTTTGAATGACTTGCAGTAACCTACGTGGTATGTGAAACAGAGAAAGTCACTTTTAGGAAGACTTTTAAGACATGTAAGTTTGTTGCATAAATTCTACTAAACTATTTTTAAATTAAATGTGGTATTAACATGCAATTTAGTAATAATCACTTTAGTCCAGAGACAAACTCAGATTTTACATCCTCAAAACACATCAGGCACATACCTTCTGTCTAATGCACGCTCGGGAGTAGTTATTTTTAAGTTTTAAAAGCTCTAGGAAATATCGTCTTATACATCCCTGCAAAAGGATGCTGCATTACCTACAACATCATCTAGGAAACTATTACATGATCACACTTCAATCCTAGAAACATATACCACCGTACTATCAACATAATTCAACCTTTGTAACCCATTAGGTAAGAGAGAGACCTCAAATCCACCTAGAACAGATTTAGTTGACTTGCAATGGCATACGGTATTTACATTATGACTTTCTACTGAAGGAACTGCATGGGTGCCAATTTGAATCTAAAATCAGAGCTTTAATTAGAATTTCATGATTACGTGGGTCCAAAAACTTCTGCCACCCCTACTATGTGAGCTAGTTTAAAAGACTATCAGATCAAAAGAAAATGAGTTGGCTTATGTCTAGTGGATTGAGAAAACAGTGAAAGCACAGTAACATTAGTTGATTTATATAGCTGTCACTAATTTCTTATAAAAACAATTCTCTAAAATTAAAGGGACAATCTTGACTGCGGAATTAATACCTACAGCGTAACAAAGCATTACAGAATGCATTCAGAGAGATTAAATACTGAGGAAAGGCTGATGACATAAGGAGCACTAATTTGGGGAGTAATTTCCCAAGGGAAGTCCTAGAAGTCCAACACTTGGGACTTTAACCGAGCGTAGGGGGTTTATGTATAACTGATAATTCTCCAATAAAGCATGATTTTTAAACATTTACAGTCAAGACTGCATTCTACTAAGACCTGTGTAAGGAAAGTACCGGACACTTCCATGTCCATGAACCCATACCCAGATATTTGGACCTCACAGTCTAAACAAACAAATAGGGTAGAGAGAAGTGAGCATCTGAAAAGCTTTTACATACTTTAAAAAAAACCCACAATGCAAAGTTTTGGGTGGTCATAGCACTCACTCTTGTGATCATGACATCTCACAACGTAATCTTTACTTCAGTACTTAAACTTTACCTTTTAAATCACTAAAGTTAAAAAGGTTTTGACAGTTGAATAGAATTTAAGTGACCTTAAATATGCAGAAGGTGTAACAGCTCTTAGCACTAATGTGTACAAGAGAAAATAACTATTTCAAAAATATCATAGCAAGGTCAGAGGGCCACAGAGAGAGACACCAATATCCACCCATGACAGAAGCGGGAGAAAAGGAACACAAAAAGCAAACAAGAAAAATAAGGTCAATTTGCCTTTACCAGTCTGAGCTGAGGATTTATGACTGCTGGTTAACACCAGAGTGGACAGTTTTGTATCGAGCAGGACCACTCTCCCATGGCTGACTGCCTGCAGGTTCAAGGAAGACACTTTACTAATTCTGAATTTTACTGTATGGCTTCACAAGGAGCCAGGTATTTACTGAGGCCTCTGTATACCACCACACCACAAACAGGAGCCCAAGACACAGAGATAATACTAAGGAATCGCTCATAGACAAAATATTTGAAACAAACTGGCTACAGTTATCTGAAAGCTAGCCACAGTAGAAAAAAATAGAAGCTAAAGCAGTAACCTTAAAGTTCAAAGAAAATAAGGGATGAAGAGGGGAAGTGGAACCATCAAGAAGTAGTTTGTAAGTAGGAATATCCATGGAAGCACAAGTCAGTTGAGAAAACAAACTAAAAAGCATTGTCTACTCTACCAAACTGAGAGAGACAGAAAAGCCATGCAAGAAAAGCTGGAGGGGGAAAACAGCTCAGGAATTTGGGCAGGGACAAATTTAAGATACACGATTTCAATAGCACAGAGTGTAAAAATAAGATTGCAAAAGGCCAAGAAGGGAAGAAGTCAAGGCAAGGAGAACAAAGAACACATTTCAGAAAACTAGCCTTAAAGTGGAGAAGCTAGATAGCACAGTAGTGAGAAACATGTAGTCCCTGTGTAAGTATCTAATTTAGAAAAAAATCAGAAAAGCAGTAGTATATTTTTAGGGAAAAGCAGTCTAATGACTGGCCAAAAGCAAGAAGGATTTATGGAAAAAAAAGCACAGTTAGGGATTGGAATTAACAGGGCCTAAGGTAATAAGCAAGAGATAAAGAGCAGAGGTGCATCAATATTGACATCAGGGTTATGTGAGAAAAAAAAAACACACAACAACTTAGACAAATTATTTCAGGAAATGACGATGCAGTGATCCTGGGAACAGGCTCCCTCTTTCCCAGTACAAACAGATCTCTATTTTCTAAGACTTTAAGTGGGAGGAGCCAATAGCTACAGGATAGGAAGCATCCAACACTAGTTTAGCAGCCTCAACAGTTGAAATCCTGATCCTGTATATAAATAAAATATTTAACTTCATAAACACCAGTAATTCAATGAAATCTCAGTGTGACCACACACATTAGTAAAGATAAACACATGCAAACATAGCGGATGTAAGTCCACTCTGTCAGGAAAATACAAACACACACAAGACCAGGACTTAAAACCACCAGAGGGAAAAAAGGAGAATTAACTAAATTCATCAGCTGAGAAGTCTATCAGTTCAGACTCCCTTTCCCAACACTGACCAAGGCTTCAAAGGGAAGTTCAAGAAAGGTTGAGAGTTTATTCCAGAGCTTCCTACCTACTTCATAAACACAGCAGAATGCAATTCCTTCCCAATGTTCCCCAGACTGCAATACTGAAATTCCGGATGCCTGCCTTTGCCCACAAAATGCAGAATGCTCTTTTTTGGTGGGGGAGGGAATGGGGAAATCCTAGCAGACTTTCAGTTTATTTGACTTCTATAGTAATTATTTTTATAAGACAATTATCGGCTGGGCACAAAAAAAAAAATCCAATCATTGTTTCTGTGTGCTAAAAATTCCTGGCTTTCAATCTGAATTAATTTTTTGTTCTTTACATGTCAAGCAGGGGGAAAAAAAAAAAAAGAAAAGTAAAAAGTTATTTCCCTGCCTCTATGGTCAGTATACTGTTTTGAGTATCTTTTACCACACTTGCTCTTAGTCATCACTTTTTTAAAAGCAATTAACTCCACTATACCAGGGTATTCCAATAGCCACTAATAACTACCATACTGTTCAGGAAATAAAGTGACCATAATAAAGCGTTGCATTTTGGGGAAAACACGCTCTCTCAACAAAAACAACAAAATATTTCCTTTACAGCTTGCCAGACTACTAAACACGCAGACCCCTAAGGCCCATCTATCTTTCTGAGCAATATTGCTGCAGATTTCCCCCCACTTCGGGTCGGTTTTTTGGCGGGGTGTGTGTGTGGGGGGGTGGTGTGATTGGCTCTAAACCGAATAATATTTTCCCTCCCCCTTTCCCAACTTGCAAACCAACCCCCGCCGCGCCCCCCGCCCGCTGCCCTCCGCGGGAGAAGCGCGGCCCGCCCACGTGGGCTCCCCCACCGCACCCCCCGGCGGCGAGAGGCTCCGCGGGTGCGGGAGTTCCGCGGCCAAAAGCTGAGAAAACTTTCCCGGGCCGCCTCCGTGCGTCACCGCAAACGCAGCAGGAGAGGGACTGCCTGAAGTAGGGCAGGAGCTTGTTAATCTCTGTAAAGGACTGGGGATCCCCAGGGTCGTAGTTGAGCACCAGGCGGCTCGCTGAAACGTAGAGAGCAGTGGCATTCACCGGGTTCATCGCAGCCGCTCGCACGCCGCCGGCTCCGGGGTGAGAAGAAAG
>VXBL01002506.1:247643-261677 GCA_013400195.1 Aramus guarauna | reverse complement strand
CCTGCTCCGCGCAGGGCGGGCAGCCGCCGCTCTCTTGCCAGACGGGCGGGGTCGGCTGCCCTGGGCGTTAAGGCTTTCCCCGCGCTCGGAGCCTCCACCTCACGGGTGGCGGTGCTTCTAGAGTGGTTGGGCACGGACACTGGTTCGTGCTCCTGTCATGGCGAGCGCCTCCGTTCACCTCTCAGGTAGAGGAATCGGACCCCACCTATGCCTGAAGCCATCCTGGAACCTGCAGCCAGGCCTGTCATATACTTCAGGCTTCTGTCTATAGACTTGAGACTCCGGGGTACCAACTGCCTCCCCTTCCACTCAGCATGGAGCAAGTCCAGTGTTTCTACCTTCAAAGTGAGAGAGCTGTAGGGCCTATGAAGTTCTGAGAAGATCTGGCAGAGGAGCTGCAGAGCACACCTTTCTCAGATGTGGTTTGGATGCCCCAGTGGACAGGAGCTGCCCACGCATGGCTGTGTAGATTGAAGCTTGTCACAAGTGTTCTTGCTGCCTATGCCAGCACTCTGGAGACCCCAACGTAGAACACAGCAGTGGATCCACAGGCTTGGGGCAGGTATGACCAAGACATGGGCACAGGAGGGGTCTTTTACCTTGTCCAGGTTTTAGATCACTGGGGACGCATGGAGGGAACTTCTGATATTTCCACTGTAAGCACCACTGAAGCCATTCCACATGCCTCCAGATCAAGGCGGCCCTCTCCCTGCTTCTCTGGCCTTTTGCAGAACTGTCTGATAGAACCTCTTCTTTTTCACACTTACCCCTCTCTGTGTTCACCTACAGTTGCCTGTGTTAAACTAATCAGAGTTCCACCTTTATCTTTCTGGTCTTTGTTCTCTTCATGAACCCCCTGCAGCCTTCCTGCCCAACTCAAATGAGTGTGCATACAAAATACAGGAATTTGGGTCTTGACTCCAAATACCCATTTAGCATTTCTGGTCCTCATCAAGCTGTACAGCTCCTTCCCCAGCTGGCAGTTTTCACACACCCCATATACAGCCCCTGTGGGCTCACTCAGTGATTAACAGGCATACTACAACACCTGCAAGTATACATTCTTATATACACCTCTCTGTTGCTCCTAACATGACACCTGACATCCAAAGAGTTTTACTAGCTGTGTCTAATTTCTGGATTATACTCCTCTGGGGTATTGTGCATGAGCTGGATTCAGCAGTTGTGATCTGTTCTAGGACCAAACCTCAATCCACAGCATTAACCTGCACTATTCTTACATTTCCTGATGGAGTGAAAGAGTTAAGTAGGTTTGGATTCCACCTAAGAACAACTGCAATCCTAGCAGGACAGATAATATAAATTCTCTAGGACTGCAAGTAAATATTACTATTGAAAATTATAGTAATAATTGAATAATTAAATAGGAAATGGCAAGAGTAGCAGGACTGACTAGGTCATACCCTTTTGACCAGAGGAAGCCCATAGTGCTTTTTTTTCCACTGGTTGCTGGCTGACTGTCAGAATTTGATTTTTCTTCTAGTCAGAGCCTTGAGTTGAGGGTCCACGTTTCTAATAGTGCAGTCCAAGAAGCAGATCCATTTTTTCCTACCTCTGTTCATTGTTTCTTCTAGTCTATCAGCATCACTATTCTGGAGAATGAGTCCCGCTATCCAAGCAGATTGGTTTAGGTCCTCAACTGTTTGTGATCACTAGGACAAATAGAGTGGTAAGACTAAATATTAGGGTCTTGAGTGTACCAACAGGCTCTGCATCCTCTTGCTCCTGCCCCCAGGGGTTTGGCTGCCTGCCTGTGCGTGAGGCCAGCTCTGATGCAGAGCAGCTGTGTGATCTTGGATCAGGCTGATGAGAAATAGCCAAACGGTGAGAAGTTTCATCTGGGCCCTCTCTGCTTTGCTTTAGGAGCTGCCTTTAAGTAGAAGACCTTGCCCTTTGCTGAGCTACGCTGCACTTGGCCTGCTGACTTCTGCTTTGATCCTGGACTTGCCTCATTGCTGTGGACATCTGGTAGTCACTGGGCTTCCACTTATCACTGCTGCTGGACCTGCTCTGCTCTTCTTATTCAGGTACTGTGGGACTGTTTCTTGTTAGTGACAATACTTGACCCTGCCTGCCTTGCTGTCACTGTCTGCTCCTGGCTCACTCTCCTCTGCAGTGCCACTTTTGCTGCTTCCTGATACTAAAAACCTTGTGGCACAAGTATTGTCACTGCTCATTTACCTCTTTACTCAGTGTTGTGTGCTTAATACTGAACAAACCCTGAAACACTCAATAAATTCTTTCATATGCCAGCAGAAGTCACCTTCAGTAGCCATACCCTCCCCTCTGCTGGGAGACTGGCAGAAAGAAGGGCTCAATGCATGATTCCTCTCATGTTCCAGCTGCTGTGGTTTTATTTCTACTTCCACGCTGTGTCTTTCACCTTCCTGAACCTGCCTGCCTTGGGAGACCATTCTAAGAGACCTGTGTAGGAAGCACAGACTCTACTTCAAATTGGTGAAGAACTAGTATTTCCAGAGATCTGGAAGGGGGAGGGGAGAGTACAAAAGAGGACAGATAGGACACTTATTTAGAAAACTTAATGTGAACAGTATTTTAAAAAAACAACCAAAAAAAAAAAAAAACAAACCCAAAAAAACCCAACCCAGGCAAAAAGGTTTTCCTTGTGCCTGAAAATCAGTATAAAACTTCAAACCTGGTGCTGTTTCAACATACCAAATTCCTTGGTGTTGGGCAGCAAACAAGTGCCGCTTTTCACTCTGGAAGTTATAGACTAGTTTTAAGTTAACTCCACAATTGCAGACCTATCCCTGCCCTTCAGCTGAGTTGTCTGTCTGACTGACCCTCAGGTGACTGTGGTCATGGATCAGTTCAGTCACTTACAGTCTGAGCTTGCATGCTAATCTTTTGATTTACATACCTTTATCTTTTCAGTAGAAAAGGAATCTGAATAAGGGTAGAATAGGGATGTTGTTTCATTTTCCAGTTCCTGTCAACATTCTGACCATGGCTCCACTTGGGAAGAACTAGATATTTCATTTAGATTAGGTTAGAATACAGCCTATGAACTCTGCTAAACACAAGTATCTGCACTGATGTCCTAAGTCCTTGGGTGATAGTTTAAGTTTTTGCTTCTTTACTACAGTGCTTGAACAGAATAACCATTCAGATCTCAATGGATGGTTCTTTGTAAATATATAGAACATGAGGTGATGAAGGAGCTCCCTGTGTCAAAAGACCCTTCTGTTGTGGAAGTGGTGTATCCTAAAGTGTATAATTCCTACTGTGATGCATCTTGAGAAAGTCATCAACTGGGAAGATTAAAAAAGATCTGGTCACCATATATACTGCCTCTGAAAGTGTGGACATGAAGAAACTGGTGGGTTTCTGTTGTTTTGTTGCGGGGTTGGTTTGGGGTTTTTTCTCTTGGCAAATAAGACAAATGTCAATGGCAAACTTGCTTTTAATTGCTTACTTGTTTGATTTGATGTATGTCTCCCTCTGTGTCATTACATTTAGAATATCGTGAAAAAAGAGGCAGGATAAGACTGGAGTGATTGTAACAGTTCTAGTGTAGTCAGGGGTGCTTGTGTTTTCTGGGCTGATGTTATTAATGAATTAACAAATCAAACACTAATAAATACAAAATCACAGTAACTACAAAAGAAAGGAGCAACAACAAACCTCCCCACAGCTTCTAAAAAAGATAAAGACTGAATTTTGCCAAAAAGGAATTGGAAGGAACTGAAGGTTGTTAGCATTGCTCTACAAAGCCTGTGGGCCTTTCTGTTAGGTGCTCCATAGCCACCTGCTCACCCTTGTTACCCTCCCAATGAGACACAGCTGCAGGGACCTCTCCTGCAATACAAGCTGCATCAATTAACTTGTCTGTGCCTCTTTTAATTTTTAATTCTCCCTGCATTTTGTCTCATAGGATTATCCTTTTAGTTTTGTAACCCCCAAATGTCCAAATGGGGATCCAACAGTGACATGGCTTCATGATCCTGATAAAACAGAGCGTGCTGGCACTCCCCAGTCCATTGGTTTTGCTTCATATTAATGAATGAACTGTAGACTTTCCTATTATACTTTTTTTCCCCTCTGTGTTCAAAAGTATTCTCATATGTTATTCCAGAGTGGCCATGTTTTCTAAAATGTATTCCAGTTGCTTGCTAAAATCGTATCGGGATCTCTCCTTGAGAATTGTTATTTTTAATTTGAAAAGTTTATGCCTACAATCCCATGTCTAGGGACATCCTTTTTTTACAGATTATTGGAGTGGCTGCGATGGCCCTCTCATTTAAGTGGACGTTCATGTATGAAGAATCCAATCCCTGCTTTTTTATTTGAGTTTATTTTTGCAAATATCTTTCTGGGGGAAAAAAGGCATCTACATTATCAAGCTTGAGACCTGGAGTAGTACAGTAGAACTTGTATCTTTAGTGGTGCAGAGGAATTCCCTATTATAAGCCAGAAATTTTCTTACACTGTTGTTGAACATTGAAAGGTACAATGTTGTATGAACAACGTTTGTTAGGTCCACCAGTTCTTTGCAACTGTGTGGGGTTTTTTTGGTTGGTTGCTTGTTTTGTTGTGTTGTTGTGGTTTTGGTTTTTTTTTAACTATCTGCGGCTTTTCAGAAACACCCAACAAATAAACAAGAATCTTTTTCTGGTTTGGATTCTCAAGGATTTGAGAATGAATATTCCCCAACAATTTTAAGGTCCCTGGGATCTCAGTTCAAAACCCACCCACTAAGCCACTGCTGTTATGGGCTTTGCTTATTGTTCTCTACAAGCCATTCACCCACAATTCACGTACTTCATTTGGGTGATATGCTTAAAGGGAATTTTCATAGGCTGAATTTGTAGGACACGTTTCCCAGCATTTATTATTCAGCACAGCTTTCTCCTTTATTTCTCCCAGCACTTCACCAATTTGAAACAGGCTAGTGGGTGTAGCTGCCATAGCTTTTCTCCAGCTGTGCAAGCATGCCTGGCCTAATAATTGTTCTATTTGAATCAGCATCAAGTACGGTCACGCATTTTGCATATCATATTAGATCTTTGGTAATCAGGTTCCTCCTGTTGTTATTAAATTGTGTCGGTATAAGCCGAAGTCATAGGGTTGATTTGTGCAGCTCTTAAGTTCTGTCAGACTGATTTCTCCTTTATTCCAGAACTGGACCTGAGAACTCTTCCCAGATGCTAGATGGGTTCTGTGATGATCTACTTCATATTTATGAAAGTACGCTTTTCAGTTGTCTTTTTTTTTTTCCTTATAGTGGTATTTACATGAACTGTGTGAGTAGACTTTGTATTGTGGCTAATGTAAAAATTCTGTTTACCTTACCTTTCAAAAGTGTCACAAAACAGATTTCCAGCATGCATTTAGAAGCAGAAGGGTATTGCTACAGCTCAGTCTATTTCCTCACTGACACTGTTTCTTTTTTTCTGGTGTTGCCAAACAAAGAAATTAAAGTTCTTCCAGACTTCCCCTGCCCCTGGATATAGTACCATAAATCCAAAATCAACTATGCTTGTTTAGGCTGGGGGGTTCTTGTTTTCTGTTCATGCCAGGAAAGTCTTGGGTCCTCTATCAATTCAGATGTACTAACATTTTAATCTTGTTCTAGCTCTTACATGTGCTAGCCAGCTCAGGATGATGACTTTCTCCAAATCACATTAATTTGGACAGTTTATTAAATTGTAATTTCTTTTTGGGGGAGGGGGTGTGAGCAAACTCCGCATTTGCATAAGAGTTGGCCGCCGAATTTTGCTTCCAGGAGCATTGTTCTCTTTGGTCATCTTCCCAACTGCCCACTGAGCTGTGAGCTCATGCAGGGAGCCCCTCTTTAAAAAAAGTAGATTGGTTTTAGCTTGGTGGTTTGTTTTATTACTATTGCTATTTAAGCAGGGATATTTTGAGGTCTCCCCTTTGGGTCTTAGTTGTAAGTGGATAGAAAAACTGCTGGAAAACACTGGTCTTGTTTCCTTGACTGCCTCATTCCCTGTCTGGGCAAGTAAGTATTACCGTGAACTCCTAAAGCTGGCTTCTTAGATCCATATGTCCTCTGTGCAGCCTTTCTTTGACCAAGGCATTTCTGGTGTTCTGTAATGAAAAAAATCTTCTGCCTGATGACAGACAGATTGTTAATCCCCTTGCTGCTGCTTATTGTTTTGAAGCTGGAAGACTACAACTGCCTCTTTCAATAGATACTTTATAGTTAGTCCCCTGACAAACACTTTATCTTCATTCAGAGGTCTTCTGACCAGCTTTTCTGAGAAACCAGTACAGACTGATTATTTCAATATATCAGACAAAGAATATAAAGTTCTCTTTTTTTTTTTTTTAACAATGTAATGCTGATAGTTGATTAAAATATGTAATTAAGAGAATATTTTACCAAGACAATATCATGGTGTACAGCATGTCTGACATGATCACAGTAGTCACTTCTGGCTTTAGTATCTACAAATCCAGTTTTGGCTTTGTATCTTGCCTGAGGTCTGCTTATTTTTGTGAGTCCCCAGCTCATCTGTGATGTGAGTTGGTTCAGCATTTGGGCTTCCAGGAGTGCAGGAGTTTTGTCAGAACAGGACTTTCACTTCGGTTTGGAACAGCACAAAGCAAGTAGAGATGATCTGGGATTAGCACTAAATATTCAAGCTGATTCTTAGCCAAACTGCTAATGTAGAAATACTGGTTCAGCTCTGCACATATTTCAGTTTAATTTGGGTTTGGTGAGAATGCTGCTGTACGTACTTTTCTGGGAACAAGAATCTACCTCTTACATACCTGAGTTACCCCTCTGACTTAACAAATCAACTGATATTGATGACCTTGGGCTGTTTCAGGAATACAAATTGATGATGGAACTGTTTTTTATTAACTACTTCTGTTTAACAAAAGTATGCAGAAATTAGTATTTGCCTGAACATAGAAAAATAGTAGGAGACTGTTTTCTCAGGGTTCAAAGTCCTCTTGCAACTGGATTTGGCCTCAAAATCCTTTCTTCTCTTTCACTGAATTGTATTGTGGAGGCTTATTGAGAAACTGCCTGGAGAATTTTTGCTTTCTGTTGCATCTCTGAGACAATGTCTAACTTAACAATTGTAACAATATGGGACTGTAAGAATGACTGTGTCAGAACTAAGTCCAGTATCCTGCTTCCAAAAGCAGACAATGACCAATATTAGGGAACACTGGAACATTAATAATATTGTAAGCATACAGTGTTATTTTCCTAGCATAGTCTCCCAGTGATTTGTGTCTCGGGTACTTCCAAAGACAGTAGCGACACCTTTGTATTTTATAGTCTTAAATAGATTTCTCCTCCATTGATGTGACCAGGAGCTTTTCAAACCCTTTTGGTACACAGGGTACCAATGTAGCTGTGTACCTTCGTTCAGCTGTGTGGCATGGAGACGTACCTCTTTGTTTGTAACAAATCATCCACCTGCCTGTTCCAGCTGAAGCCTATAATTGCTTGTGGTGGAATAGCTGGTGAACAATCAATCTCTAGCCACCCCTTTCATGCCATTCCTGATTTTGCAGGTGTCTGTCATTCTGCTTCAGTTGTCCCTTTTCCAGGCTGAGGACTATTAATTTGCTTCTTTTATAGAAGTCACTTCATACACTCAATCAACTCTGTTCTTTTATATCTCTGTCTTTCTGTGTGTGTATATATATGTATATACACTAGAGAATATATAAAGTCATGTATGCCTGTCTCATTTTCAAAAGCAGGGCACAAAGTGCGATGGAAGACCAGAACAGCATGCTGTTCTACATCTCTAGATGTAGATTTACCATACAGGTATTCTGTGGCATAATGTGTTTTCTGGTTTGTTCTTTTTTGTAATCATTAGTAATATTCAGTTTGCTTTTTGACCAATATTGAAAATTAAGCTGATGGTTTTTGCAGAAGTATTGTGAACTTGTTCCTTTTGGTAACAGACAGTTCAAGGGTCCCACATGTATATATTCTTGGGATTGTCTTTACTAAGTCCCTTTTCCAGATCTTTCACAGGTGTGATGGACAGAATAGGTCCCAACTCAAGGAACAGAAGTTTGTCCCAGCTCAAGAGTCCTGTGGGACTTGCTGGTAAAATTGTTTCACTGTGAAAATTCACTTTCTATTTCCTAAAAACCTGTTCCATTCATAACAGGACCTTCCTCTTCATCCAATGACAACTTAGTTCAAGAGCTTCTGATAAGGGACATTCTCAGAGGCATCTGGAAATCCTAGTAATTATATGAACTGAATCTCCCTTGCGTATGTTTGACTTCATTAAATAATGCCACTAGATCTGCATGGCCTGAATTTCTGTGCAAAACCTGTGTCAACTCCTCAGTACGTCCTATTTATTTAGATGTTCACTAATACTGGGTGTGGGGTTTTGGTGTAGGTGGTTTGTTGTTTCTTTGTTTGGCTTTTGTTTTTTTGCTTCATAATTCATATTGGATTACAGGTTTATAGTTTTATTAAATCCCTTAATGCCTGCCTTAAAAATTGGCATTGCAATAGTCACCTGCCATATGAGTTTTTAGTAAGAGACTTGATATTTAAGCTAGTTCATCTCTGAATTATCTTATAACACTAAGGTGAAAACAACTTGATCCTGGAGACTTGTTAGTATTAGTGTTAATGATTTGTTCTATAACTTATTGTCCTACTCTTCAGGGTGAAAGAGAACCTCCAATGTATCCCCTCATCAAATAACAAACAAGTTTTTTGGCACATATAACTTCTCAAGTTCTTTTGCACTGAATTCAGATGTAAAACAAAACAAAAAATATTTTTTTCTGCAATGGTTTCATAGTCTCTAAGAAATCCCTTTAATCTTGATTTGTCTCATTGCCAGATTCTCTGGCATGCTTCCATTTCCTCATGTATTTGAAAAAGAATTTACTAGTTTTCATACTTCTAGCAAGTTGTTCCTAAAAGTGTTTTTTGGCCTATTCGCTCTGTTTTTACATGTAACCTGCAACAGTTTACAAATGTTTTCCCCATACTCCTCTATTGGGCAGAACTATTTGAACAATGCCTTTTTGCTTCTAGTAACCCTTGCTGCCATGCTGTTGAGGCATGCCAACTTTCTCTTCCAGGATGGGGTCTTTTTGAAACCTCTCTGTTCCCAGAATGCAGATTTCAAACTTTATTGCATGTGACTGGTGTTCTGAATAGTGGTAGCTTTAATTCCCAAAGTTGCAGATTTGCTCTTTACATTTATTTTTAATGAAGAAGCTATTGTAGCCAGCCTGAATGATACTTAACCAACCTGCAGCATAGAAGTTATTTCCCACTAAGGGACAGTGGAGGCTTTTGCTTCAACCCCCCCCTGCTGTCTGTTTCCTGCTTGGGCTATTTTGTAATCAGGGAGAACCTATGCTTCCAGGTTTTTGACTGAGCCTGACTGGGGAGTGTCAAGTGCCTATTTAGCTGCTGCAGAGGAGCAGCTATTTCACAGGCAGGAATGCAGCTAACATCTTGCAGTTACTCTGTCTGGAGGGAGGGGGCTGGAAACTTCACAGCCTGAAACAGTCTCATGCTAGGTAGGGTGTGAGCTGAGGTACTCAAGGTACTCAATCTTGTCTTGATCTTCACTGACAACATCTCCCCAGGCCTTTGTGCCTAGAGGCAGGGGTCAAGGAGAGGGGCTACCAGTAGAGGATGACAATTGAGTCAGCAGTTACTGAGAAAAATGGACACATACAGTCTAGGAGACCAGACAGGATGACCCAAGTGTGCTGAAAGAGCTGGCAGGTGTCATAGAGAGGCCACTATCATCTTTGAAAGATCATGGAGATCAGGGGAGATCCCTGATGACTGGGGAAAGGCTGGTGTTACAAACATCTACAAAAGCAGTGGAGAGGATGATCTGCAGGACTGTAAGGCAGCCTCAATTTGGTCTCTGAGGAAAGCTGTGGAGCAAGTCTTCTTGATGCCTTTTTTTGGGCATGTGAAGGAGAAGGTGGCTGGGAATAGCTAGCATAGATTAACCAAGGGTAAATCATGTGTGACCAACCTCAGTGCCTTGTAATGGTGAGATGACTAGTTCTGTGGATGAGGGAAGAGCAGTGGATGTCATCTACCTTGACTTGGGCAAGGTTTTTGACAGGATCTCTTACCATACAGTTGTATCTGGGTTGGGACATCATGGTGAGGAGGGATAGCGTGGTGGTGAGGGGCTGGAGCACTTCTCCCCAGGAGNACAGGTGTGATGGACAGAATAGGTCCCAACTCAAGGAACAGAAGTTTGTCCCAGCTCAAGAGTCCTGTGGGACTTGCTGGTAAAATTGTTTCACTGTGAAAATTCACTTTCTATTTCCTAAAAACCTGTTCCATTCATAACAGGACCTTCCTCTTCATCCAATGACAACTTAGTTCAAGAGCTTCTGATAAGGGACATTCTCAGAGGCATCTGGAAATCCTAGTAATTATATGAACTGAATCTCCCTTGCGTATGTTTGACTTCATTAAATAATGCCACTAGATCTGCATGGCCTGAATTTCTGTGCAAAACCTGTGTCAACTCCTCAGTACGTCCTATTTATTTAGATGTTCACTAATACTGGGTGTGGGGTTTTGGTGTAGGTGGTTTGTTGTTTCTTTGTTTGGCTTTTGTTTTTTTGCTTCATAATTCATATTGGATTACAGGTTTATAGTTTTATTAAATCCCTTAATGCCTGCCTTAAAAATTGGCATTGCAATAGTCACCTGCCATATGAGTTTTTAGTAAGAGACTTGATATTTAAGCTAGTTCATCTCTGAATTATCTTATAACACTAAGGTGAAAACAACTTGATCCTGGAGACTTGTTAGTATTAGTGTTAATGATTTGTTCTATAACTTATTGTCCTACTCCTCAGGGTGAAAGAGAACCTCCAATGTATCCCCTCATCAAATAACAAACAAGTTTTTTGGCACATATAACTTCTCAAGTTCTTTTGCACTGAATTCAGATGTAAAACAAAACAAAAAATATTTTTTTCTGCAATGGTTTCATAGTCTCTAAGAAATCCCTTTAATCTTGATTTGTCTCATTGCCAGATTCTCTGGCATGCTTCCATTTCCTCATGTATTTGAAAAAGAATTTACTAGTTTTCATACTTCTAGCAAGTTGTTCCTAAAAGTGTTTTTTGGCCTATTCGCTCTGTTTTTACATGTAACCTGCAACAGTTTACAAATGTTTTCCCCATACTCCTCTATTGGGCAGAACTATTTGAACAATGCCTTTTTGCTTCTAGTAACCCTTGCTGCCATGCTGTTGAGGCATGCCAACTTTCTCTTCCAGGATGGGGTCTTTTTGAAACCTCTCTGTTCCCAGAATGCAGATTTCAAACTTTATTGCATGTGACTGGTGTTCTGAATAGTGGTAGCTTTAATTCCCAAAGTTGCAGATTTGCTCTTTACATTTATTTTTAATGAAGAAGCTATTGTAGCCAGCCTGAATGATACTTAACCAACCTGCAGCATAGAAGTTATTTCCCACTAAGGGACAGTGGAGGCTTTTGCTTCAACCCCCCCCTGCTGTCTGTTTCCTGCTTGGGCTATTTTGTAATCAGGGAGAACCTATGCTTCCAGGTTTTTGACTGAGCCTGACTGGGGAGTGTCAAGTGCCTATTTAGCTGCTGCAGAGGAGCAGCTATTTCACAGGCAGGAATGCAGCTAACATCTTGCAGTTACTCTGTCTGGAGGGAGGGGGCTGGAAACTTCACAGCCTGAAACAGTCTCATGCTAGGTAGGGTGTGAGCTGAGGTACTCAAGGTACTCAATCTTGTCTTGATCTTCACTGACAACATCTCCCCAGGCCTTTGTGCCTAGAGGCAGGGGTCAAGGAGAGGGGCTACCAGTAGAGGATGACAATTGAGTCAGCAGTTACTGAGAAAAATGGACACATACAGTCTAGGAGACCAGACAGGATGACCCAAGTGTGCTGAAAGAGCTGGCAGGTGTCATAGAGAGGCCACTATCATCTTTGAAAGATCATGGAGATCAGGGGAGATCCCTGATGACTGGGGAAAGGCTGGTGTTACAAACATCTACAAAAGCAGTGGAGAGGATGATCTGCAGGACTGTAAGGCAGCCTCAATTTGGTCTCTGAGGAAAGCTGTGGAGCAAGTCTTCTTGATGCCTTTTTTTGGGCATGTGAAGGAGAAGGTGGCTGGGAATAGCTAGCATAGATTAACCAAGGGTAAATCATGTGTGACCAACCTCAGTGCCTTGTAATGGTGAGATGACTAGTTCTGTGGATGAGGGAAGAGCAGTGGATGTCATCTACCTTGACTTGGGCAAGGTTTTTGACAGGATCTCTTACCATACAGTTGTATCTGGGTTGGGACATCATGGTGAGGAGGGATAGCGTGGTGGTGAGGGGCTGGAGCACTTCTCCCCAGGAGGAGAGGCTGAGGGACTGGCCTTTGTTGGCCTGAAGAAGAGGACTTTGGGGACACCCCTAATAGCTGCTTTCTGATACTGAAGAGCCTATCTGTCTCCTCACTAACCTCTCTTTATCAAAGTGCATAATCAGATGACAAGAGACAGTTGTCCTAAACTGAAACAGGGCAGATTGCTACTTAATAGAAGGGGTAGGAGGGGAATTAGTTTCCCCCTGAGGCCAGTCAGGCACTGTAACAGGGACTGGGAAAGGTGAGTCTCTGTCCTTGCAGACTCTTATGATCCAGCTGACAAAGCCCTGAGAACATTGGTATGAATTCAGCGTTGACTCTGCTTTGAGTAGAAGGCTGGACTGGAGCCTGAGAGCCATTCCAAAATGAATTATTGTATGACAGCTTGTATATGCTATGTAATCCAAGAATTTCCATTCTTGGAGATTCTTCTTCAGACTTAACCTTGTGGTATCTACAGGGCCATACTCACGTCCTTCTTCGTGCTTAGAATATGGGCATGTACAGCAATGTTCACCTAGTACTACTTTTGGTTCTTTTCAACTGACAGGTTATCTCTTGGTGGTATCTGAGGTGGGTGACAGGTAACAAATTGTCTGGTATACAGATGGCTGTGTTTGCAAATCAGAGAACTGACTGGGAGCTGATGACATCAAATATCTGGATTGCAGATAGGCCGCAGTTAGATCACTTGGTCTGTGCAATGTGTATTCCCTAAACACCCTAATCCACTCCCTTTTTACGGGGTCTTTATTTTCTTCATCCTTATGAAAGTGTGCTATGACAAGAACCAGATTGCCTGTTAATACAAGGAGGCAGAGAATCAGTGCCTGTATATCACAAGGACAGTGTTTTCATAACAAATACTTTCTAACACTCTATAAGAAAGAGAGGGCAGCTAATCTTGAGAGTTGAACACTTTGCTTGCTGCCCTCACTTCTGAAACTTTTATAACTTCCCAGTGGCTTTTCCAAAGCCAAGAGCGTATCCCCACAAAAGAGGAAACATAAAGGGCGACGAGTTGATGTGTTTTCACGCTGGTCTGTCAGATAGCCTCTCTGCGCAAAGACAAAAGCGATTAACAATTGGGCTGAGAAAATCTCGGGCTGCGTGTCAGGCAGCTGCCTGTTGGTGCGCAGGGCCCGAGGAGGCGGCAGGTGCCGGGGCTGCGCCCAGCCAGCTGCTCCCCCTTCTCAGGCCTCCCGGCCAGGAGGGGACCGTGTTTACCAGGACCCCCCAAGCAGCAAGCAGGCCGGGCCACCCCGGAGGCCCGTCGTCCGTGGTCTCCCCGACACCGAGCGGCGGCGGGGAGGGCGGCCAGCGTTCAGCGCCGCCTCGCTCCGGGCCAGGCCGCGCGCAGGCGCCGTTGCCGCCACCGCTGCCTGGCTCGCAACATGGCGGCGCTGCGCGTGCTGCGGCGAGCGGCGGGGGCGCCGGTGTGCCGGGCCACCTCGGGGGGCCGCTGGGTCACCTCCGCGGGCCGCCCGCCCTCCGTGCCCGAGCGCATCGAGGAGAAGCGCCGCGCCGCGCTGCTCGGCGGCGGCCAGGGCCGCATCGACGCGCAGCACAAGCGGGTGAGCCGCGGGCGGCGGGGAGAACAGTCCCTTCCCCGCCGCCCCCACGGCGGGGCATCGGCCC
>VXBL01002506.1:228939-247622 GCA_013400195.1 Aramus guarauna | reverse complement strand
CGGCCCGGCCGTCCCGCTGCCGCCGGGCTCCGTAACGGGGAGCTTCCGCTTCGCGACAGGCACGGCGGGGAAAGACGGGGTGGTCATAGCGGCCCCCCCAGATTCCGGCCTGGGACCCGCTGTTTCCGGGGTAGGCAAGGAATGGTGCCGCGCCGCGGGCACGGCTCAGACGGCCGCCCGCGGTCGGAGTCGGAAATCGCTGGAGTACTGGAAACCCGGGGGGCCTTTGCATAACCTGGGGCGGCTTTGCGTTTCAGTTGCAGAGGCCCTTTTGCGGGGGAGTTTTACTGAAGTGGCATTAAAGACTGTGTTACTTGTTACTCCAGGCAGAAAAAATAGTTCACTTAAATCAGCTCTGTTACTAAGATTTGCTGTAATGCATGAGTACGAGGGGTAGCATAGACAAAAGTTGCAACTTCTGTCTATCGTGATGGTAAGTTCCAGGTTGCTTCACACTTCACTGAGCTTGGAGGCATGCCATCCAGCACAGCTTCGTCTTTTACCCTGTTGTTGCAAATCTAAGCTGATCTGCTGAGAGATGAGAGCAAAGAGCTAGAAGAGTGGAAATAAGGCAGAGGAAGAGACAGATGGGAAGGATGACAACAGCTGGATTTTTAGTTTCTTGCCTCTATTGTTCAGAATTTAGGCAATGCTGAGGGCGGACACAACATAGTTTTCTGTTTATTGTTTCTTGCTGGGATGTGTCTTCTGTTTAGAGCAAGGACCTAGTGGTACCACAATGGCTTGTAGGCATCAAGGAGATAGCAGTAGTCATTCACATGAAGACCGCAAAAGATCAGTTTGCCCATCAGCAGTTTCCTTCCCACAGTTATACATCTGAAAAGTTAGCCTCACTGAGTTACGTTTAGGACATTGACATACCAATATGCAAGCATTTCTGCGTGTCTTGGGGCCTCAAGCATCTTACATTGTGTTTTATGTTAATTAAATCTATGGCTTACATTAGTCTTTCCTGCATTTGTTGATTTTTTTTTTTTATTTATTTATTATTACTTTTTTAAATGAACTTTTCCACCTACTGGTCAGAAGATTTGCAGGGAAGCCAAGCTATGTTTTAACATTATGTTGAGGTAGGGTCACACCGTCCCCTAAAGAAGACAACCCAGGTGCCCTGACCTTTGTAGGCAGATACTTACCTGGGTTGGAAATAACAAATTTGTTTGAAAGGTTAATAAAAAAAGAACTTTTCAATTATTTATTACTTCATGGCATCACTAGTACTGAGCAAAGGGACACATGTATCTTGGTCAATTGATTATGTTCTTGGCCCTTATTTACTTTTGCCCGTACCAGTGTCCAACAGAAAAAAGAACAAAAGCATTTTGTCAGAAATTTCCTGCAGGCTGTCCTATTTCCTTTTTCTTCTTGCTGCAGTCAAATATAGAGTGTAGTGAATTGAGTCTTGAACTCAGTAAGGACTGGTTTAGCTGTGGAAGGGTGCCATGTTTAAGAATAGAACAAAGGCCTTAATGGTGGCACTTAAATGTGTAGGCAAAAATAGCTGTGATGCTGTTCTATCTTGTTGAAAAGACTGTTTCCTTTATCTTGCAGTAGTGCCGCTGCAATAGTCAGCCTTCTTTTCAAAGTCTGGCTTGCATTATGTTTGTTTTTAAGGAGGATAATCACTATATAGGCTATTTCTAGCTTTGAGGGCACACAGTTGCTTAATGGGCTGACATGAGGCTATGTTTGATTAAATTACATCTGCTGGTGGTCAGTAAACAGCCAGAACCGCCTGATGGCTATATTAATTGTTGCTTGTTCCATTTCAGGGAAAGCTGACAGCAAGAGAACGAATTCTTCTGCTGTTGGACCCTGACAGTTTTGATGAATATGACATGTTTGTGGAACACAGATGTTCTGACTTTGGGATGGACTCTGATAAGAATAAGGTATTTCTATTTCATAAAACTCGTGTTTCTTTGTCCTCTGCTGTTTAGCCAGCCAGCTGGTTGAAAATAGGCTCTTGTGTTCACACATAATTTCTTCTGGTTTGTTTTCTCTTTGTTTTGCAAATTTCTTTTTATTACTCTCAGTTTCCATTTAAAAGCTTACATGGTTTACTTTTGCATTGTCCAAACTTGATACCTTTTTTTATAAGGTCACCTGTTTTGCTCAAATACCTCCCTGGATATTGTCTTAGATTTGTATTTTAAATAACAGAGGAGGGCTGCAGAGCTTTCTTGTTACAACTTTGTCAGTCAAGTCAGATATGAAGAACAAATACAGGTAGATACTTCTGCCTCCCTACAGGTAACATTAGAGCTAGAGGATGAAATAACTCAGATCTGCCAAACTACAGAGTCATAAAATCACTTAGAGCCTTAAAATCGGATACATTTGAAAATTGAAGCATTCATACTGGTCTGTTAGCAAGTTGCAACCTGCTTGCTTCTGCAGTTTTCAGATTTATGACCTTGTATCCTAAACCAATGTAGTACATGAGGCTCATCCTGTAGAGGAAAAATCTATGGCTTCCCAACATCTCTCACCATAACGTTGATGCCTGATAAATCACTACATGGGAAAAGTATTTTGTTGTGATTTAATACAGAAAGGACCAACGAACATGCTGAGATGTGTAGGTGGCTAGTGCAGATGTGCCTGTTCAATGCGAATCTTCCTGTAGCAAAGGGCCCTGTTTGCTGTGGAGTATTCTGGTTTGTGGTGTGATGTGAAGCCGCTCCGTGTGCACCACTGCCCTGTGCTGTATATAACAACTACAACTTCTGTTTATGCAGTTATTAAACCAGTTTGTCAGTTCTCAGTCCTTCCAAGTTGCAGGGCTGCATACTGTGGATGAGGGAGAGATCAGTAGGCTTCCACAGTGAGCAACCGGGACAGTGGGAACCAGCAAAGGTGAAGGATTTGCTTGTTTTAGTAGCCTTGAGACTGGTGGGACTTGGTGCTGGGAAGGATGTCATACTAGACCTTCTCCCCTGTCGCTGAGTGTAGGAGCAAGTATCTTCTCTAAGTAATTTTTCACTCTGTTCCCCAGCAAACTGAAATAACTGTTGTGTTGCCTCTCATCCTACTACTCAACACTGCATCCCACAGAGCTGATAACAAATTGTTGTTTCTGAAAATAGGAGCAGCAGCAAAGTCCTGAGAGTGACAAGAGGGTTAACTTTTTCCTTGTCCTTCAGAATTCACCTTTCAGTGAGCTGCAGATTGTGTTTACAGAGCAGTTTCACAACAGATGACCTAACTGTGGCCAGTGAGCTGGAATATTAGTTTAGCATTGAATTTCTCCGAGTTCCTGGAACTTTCTGAAGGTAGGGTGAGACTTGTTCTCATATCCAGGCCACTCTGCAGACTACTTCGGCTTTTAGGAGTCATCTGTGTGAGACTGTGGCTAGAACTACAGGTGTTTCCTGCTGTTCTGCGTGCCAAGAACCAAGACTTGTTAGCAGTGCTGTCTCTGCGGCCTGAGAAAAGTCCCCAGACTGGTATGACCTTCCTGAGAACAGATCACCTTGAGCATAAATGGCCCTTAGAGTGCATGATACACTCTTTCTTTTTTTTTTTCTTTCTTTTTTTTTTTAAATGCCTGGAATTCCTTTATGACAGCCCAATAAAGTTCCTTTTCTATTGTTGTCTTGAAAGACTTCTATGTATTTCCTTTAGTAAAAAGTGAGACAGCATAGATAAGTAGATTTTAAGATTCACAGGCTCCATTTCCTCTTCCAGTTCTTTCTTCTTCCCTTATTTACAGGGTGAAAAATGGGACAGGTCAAGTTGAAGTAAATGAAGTGACTGTTATTACATTTTTTTGACCTTTTCAGGGTTGTTTTTTTTTTTTTCCCCCTGTATCAGCACCTCAAGAAAGGTTTGTGTGCTGTGTCCATTCTTTTAAAAACAGCAGGTGGTCCTAACAGAAGTTACATCCTGTCTCTAAGGACATGATTTGCCTTAACTCCAGATGTGCTGAAATTTGAAGGGAAACTGCAAAATTCACTAATCTTTACACTAATACACAACTAATATATGGTATTACCTCTAGTTTTCCTTTCCAGGGCTGGGGGAAAATCTTGGTGCAGCCCCCACTGCAAACATGAAAGACCAGTCCTCTCAGAGAATCAGTCTTTGCTTTGACTTGGTATAAGTTTATGAATTTTTTAATGGATGTCATTGCTGCTTATTATTTTTAATGAATTTTATTTGTTTTTTAATGCAGTATCCAGGAGACAGCGTGGTGACTGGCCGCGGACGGATTAATGGGAGACTGGCTTATGTTTTCAGTCAGGTATGGTTTTGCTGCTTGTTTTTTAAATAGCGTGAACTTATCCTTTGAAATAGAGTCACAGTAGTTCAGTGTGGCCATGTAGTAATGTACCTGTTTAGCTTCTACCAATAAGCATAAGATAGACATAACATCCTGTAGGAAGAAGCAGGGCACCTTCGTACAAGAAGTGGCAAAAAACCATTTCTAAAAACTTTGGATGATAGATGCAGTTGTGACAAGGGTGAGGTGAAGAGTGAAGAATGCAGAGCCAGTGGGAATGTTTTGAAAAAAAACAAACTGTTATTACTTCAGGGTAATATCATTGTATATTGATATGTTGAGGGACTGGAGGGGTCCCCCCAAAACACATTTTTGATAACCAAGAAGTGAATTAATGGAGAAGTCACTGAGCACGGGGTGCTTAAAGCAATTGCAAGTTCTGACTCTACCCCTGCAGTTGGATGTGTGCGAATGAGCTCCTGCAGGTGTGTGGAAATGTGCAAGTGTCAGTGGAGGGCTTTGCGAGGTCTGAGAACCATCTTCTGGTTTTCAAGCTGCAGAATTGGAGCTGTTTGCTGGAGATGTCAACTGGAATTGCAATGAGTGGAATTCATGATAGAGGGCACTTGAGCAACCTTGAATCATTTCTCAGGTTCAAACTCTCTGATTAGTTGAAGGGATTGCAATAGATAGCATATAAATAGATAAAATATACTTTTTATGTTAAAATATACTTTTTATATTAAAGTAAAAATATTTTAGAGGCAACACCGTAGGTAGACATTTATCTTGGTTAGTCTTAACACAGTGAAAGAAAGGCTTTCTTTCAGATCATTGGTAACTGCTTCTCTGTTCTGGACCACAAAGTAGCCTTTGTTCAATTTGCTATCATGGCCAAAATGATTGTTGCTGTGTGACCTTGGAGCAAGTTGTACAGCCTGCCTTTTTTTGAGTGTGTAGTTCTTCCAAGGTAGGACACTGTTATGTGGGCCTGAACATAAGATAGGAGCCAAACACAGACCTTAATTTTGGAAGAATACAGTAGAGAACAGTTTTTAAATATAAGCATATATGTATTACAAAAAAAAATGTATCACAAAGGGGCACATTTAAATTCTTTATATTTAAAGACCTTTTTCCCCTCCAAATCGAGCTGCCACCTGAGATGTTCCTTCCTTTTTGGTTCAAGTACTAGTCTTAGTCATACTGTTTTCTGTCCACACTGTTTTTAGGGCTTCTTTGAGGGTAAGGCTCGGTGGGAATGCATCAGAGAAACTCCCCACAAGTTGGTTCTGGGTGCTGTTGGTGCCAGTAGGTGTCAATATCCGCTTTCTTTTCTGGATCAGTCCCAGGGCCTTGTGTTGCTTGTTCAAGATCTTGCTGCTTAGGCCCAGGGGCAGCACTGACATTCAGTTTTTGCTGACAGTTCCTGCAGCACCCATAAAAGAACAATCAACCCTTGAAGCATAACTCATGAATATACAACGATGGCATATTTTCAGGTCTTGATTTCTGCCTGTTTGCAGGCATATCTTACTGCTGCCCCTTGCAGTGGGACCCTCCTCACAGGTGAAACTTATCCAGACTATTCCAGTATTGATAATGTCCACGAAAGAGGAACATACCTTTGTAGAAAATGATTCTGTGAAGGAGGGGTTAAAAAAAAAAAAAACATAGTAAATTTGTGATTTTAACGTAGAAGCCACTGGCAAATGCGTATAAAAGCCCTTTTTGCTTTTATAGAAGGTTTGGATTGAACAGGATTGGTCTGTGGGCTGCAGTAAGAGAGTCAGGTTGTTTTGGAGCAGCAAACCAAATACAGAGCATTGTAGGATTAGACTGGTTGCATGCAATGTTTTACTGAAATGATTCTTTCCCTAATCTGAAAATTTGTTTTCCTTGCAGGATTTTACTGTATTTGGAGGTAGTTTATCTGGAGCTCATGCCCAGAAGATCTGCAAGGTAAGACTTCACAGGAGAAAATAAAACAAAAAATTGTCAGTGTCTTTTTTTCTCTCCCGCCCCAATCTGTTGTGTTAATGACTCTGGAGAAAATGATTTGTGACTGACTTTAGTGGAGTATGTCATGACAACCTGAAAATGTCTCTCTCCTCATGTCAGTTGAGATGTGAAAGCGCAGGTGATCAGAAAGGTATTCTCTGGAAGCTTTTCAAGTATGAGAGAGCTTTTCCAAGTAATAATCTTTGTTTAAATCGTTGCCTTTTCTGTTTTGCTGCAAAAGACCAGAGATTTGTAAAGTACAAATATAAATTAACTAGCTATTGTCTACTGGAGAACTGTGAAATGACTTGGGAGAAACTGTTTCCTATAAACAGTGCTATGTGGAAGTGTGTAATATTTATAAAAAGCGAATGTAACAAGTAAACAATCTGAAGATAAACAGTTTTATAACTTGGAGGTCACCTTGATACTCAGAGCTTCTGTTACCAGGCTCTTGTGGTTATTTGTCTGCTTGTCTTGCTGGAAAAGCTGATGTTTGAATCCCAGGGTTGAGGAGGACAAGAACTTCTGCAGGCATGAGCGTTCAGTGGTATGGGCTGGTGACAATTTCTTGAATTTTCTTGCTAGGGAATCGGAAACAAGGTTATTTTGTGCGCAAGGCCTTTTTTCCTGATGGAAATAACTACTTTTTGGCATAGTGGGGAGGTATAAAGCTAGAAAACACAAAGACTTTGGTATGGAAAATAACTGTTTGGCTTTACAAAGCCTTGATATTGGGAAAAACTTGGTATTACCCTTTCAAATTGGAGCTTTGCAGTGTCTCTTTGTATTAGGGAGGGATGTAAGGTGCTGGAATGATGGAATGCTTTCTGCTGTTTTTTTGATCTCTTACTTCTCAAGAAGCTGGGAGAGTGCTGGTGGCAGAACTAGAAAACAATGTGAGTCCTTCCTAGCTGGTACCATTCTTGGTTGGCATCAGTGTCAGTGGTAGGTTCCAGAGGTTGAAGGCTCTGGGTGCATCAATTCCTTTGGGGCTCAGAGTCTCTGACGCTGTAGCCTGGGCAGTGGAGAGCCCAAAAAAGACTGTCTGGGTGGTGTGCTATCTGTCTCACTTTTCTTAGTTCTTCTTACTGGACTGAATTCTGGGAAGCAGAAATCTGTTCTGAGAGAGATCTTGGCTCCTGCAAACCTTATTGGTGGCTTAAGGGGTGTAAAATGCCATGGAATGTGGAAGTGAAGTTGTTCTCCCTTAGCTGGACTTCCCTGGGGACCTGCCCCTTATTGGTAATCATTTCCTATGTGGGATTTTTTCCTGGAGTTGCAGAGGGGTAGCAGTATTTGTCATCTTGCAGCAAAGCTGCACGTTAGGTAGATCTGGGCTACAGATTGCATGTTACTTTTGCAGAAGAGCGTTGTGGTCTTTTAGACCACATTAAATGCCTGTAATGGTTTCCCTGAAGCAACAGAGATTTAGTGTGGCTCTTTTGAATAATAGGTGCCCGCTTGTGGTGGGGAACACTTTAAAGCTGTGTGTGCTTCTATGATGTTGTGTTTCAAGACAATTGTTAAGTCCATGAGATGAAGAAATGTGCTTTTGAGAATGAATCCTGAAAGGTTCCCTACAAATACTGGTATAGCAAAACCAAAAAAGTCTGGTCTCAAACATATGAATACATTTCCAGTAGTCTGAACGTGCATATTGATGTCTGTTTTAGGAAGAACTTAAGTGCCTGGAAAAGCCTTGAAATAAATAATTAATACATATATAAGTCCCTGGAAAAGAGCAAAATGTGGCAGTGAACTTACTTCATGAGCCTGTCCTTATAGGATAACAGGCCTTCTAGGAAGAAGCAATAGATGTCAACTCAACTGACTTCTAAGGCAACATTCAATAATGCCTTGTGTAACGCTCACATAAGCAATCGAGGCCACTCATGGCTCATAGAGCCTTTTTGCAATCCACACAGATGCTTTTTAAATGTGGGACTGTATTTAAATTGTAAAGTCATTCTGTATGTCTGCCACACGGCTATTTCAAATTCTAAATGGACATCCAGGCACAAAGTGTGAAGAACCCCTGTTATACATTGAATGACTGCAAGTAGGACCAAAGCTGCTTTAGAACTATACAGGGATAGCTATCACCGATTCACGTTCAGGCTGGAAGTCTGATACTGTGAAGATACTCTTGATTTGAATGGGACTGAGTGGGGTTACTGTGTTTCTAGGCAACACAAAATTCAAAGTTGATGCTGCAAGCACCCTGAAAGACAGGACTGAAGTTTTAGAAATCTTAAGAAGTTAAAGATTGTCCAAAATAAGATATAATTCTGTAACAATGGCTAATACCAGGCAGGGAAAGCAACTTTGAAATTCAAAATGTGGATTGACTGACAGTGTGTAGCTTTACAGGAAATTATTTAGGAGCTAAAGCAGATGTTAATGTTAAAGCATATTTTAACATAATATACCTGTGCTGTAGTGTTATGAAAATGGTAAACATTTTACTGGGATCTTATAACCAGAAATATTTTATGTAGGCAATGTAAGGAATTCAATCCTCCCACTTAAGCCTCTGTGGAGTATTGCATATGATCTTGAGGCAAGCAACCAAAATGATCAGAGATCTAGAAAATAAGATGTAGAAGGAACAGTGTGACTGAATTAGTTGAGAAACATGAAGGGAAATAAGAAGGCTGAAGGGGGAGTTAAGGTACTTGAATGTTTATGAAGGTGTAGGCTAAGTAGCTAATTGCTCTCCATGTCTACTATATATCAAGACAGAAATAATGTTTCTAAATTTCTGGAGGAAAGATTTAGTTTAGTCTTCTCACAGAACTTCTTAAGAAGGATAATCAAGCATTAGAATATACTGCTTAGAGAGATTACACAATCACCACTGCAATAAACTTTTAAGATGAGATTAGACATAGATGAGGGAGTGTTTAAGGTGCAGTGGAGACTTCTTATGAACAGAGATAGATTGGACCTCTCTGGTCCAAACTCCTGTGATCGTGTCACTTGGCACGGGATTTAGATAATGCAGTGTGAGTATGGAGATGCACAGCTAGTAAGGCAGACTAATAATAAAGGTCATGAGAGGGATTAAATGTGAATCTTTTAGCCTCCAGTCTGAAGAGTCAAAACATGATACCCCAGAGAGCAGTTAGTGACTGTGATAGTTAATGCAAATGAAGGAGAAGCCGAGCTCTGTGTAGGCAGTTCAAATTCTGACACAGACTTTTTTCTAGGGGATGTATGTTTTGGGGATTGGTTGCTTTGGGATTTTTAGCTTCACTAGGTCAGTAATGAGGAGTTTGTATTTATCACCAGGTCATGGATCAAGCTGCCATGGTTGGAGCACCTGTGATTGGGCTGAATGATTCTGGAGGAGCCCGTATCCAGGAGGGAGTGGAGTCCTTGGCAGGCTATGCAGATATATTTTTGGTAAGTAGGCTGTTGGATGACCAGGACGAAGCTTGGCAGCCACTAAGATGGACGAAGTCTTTCCTTACTTAAATCTGTGTTTGTAAGTAAACTTTTAGGTTATTATCATCCTATGTCAGCCCATATTACTTGTGGATAAAGCAGCATATATGAGGGCTTGAGAGACCTGGACTGTCCTCTTGGTTCTCTTGCTGGCTTTGGGCAAATTACTGTACCTCTTAGTTCCATTTACCCATGTGTTAGGGTAATGCTGAGCCTTGTAAAACACTGATCCAATGAAAAGCTCTGTAGGAGGTGCAGTATGTAGTGAACTTTGTCTTCAGGATGAAAGAATAGACAATTTGCCTAATTGGAAGAAAACCCCAAACAACTATTTAATTTTCTGATTCACACTAACGTATAGGTTGCCTGTGGTGGGATGTAATTTCTCTCAAATGTTAATCCGTTTGTCTGAGACAGGTGGACATGCTGTAGTTCAGAGGGTGTTTTGTTAGGTGGCTGATGGTTGTGATCTACCACCAGCTGTCTCTGTGTCTCCTGTAAAATACAGACATGTTAAGAATTTCACACAGCAGATTTGTTTTCAATAGGGCTGATAAAAGGTGAAAGATTTCCACTGCAGAAAGAGGGACTTAAAGTAAATCAAACACTATGTACTTGAAGAAAACTTAAGAAACTTGGATCAGAAGCTCCAAGTGCCCTGCTCTGTCAAGATGGTAGGTCAGTGGGGGGAAAAAAAAGGGTTTTTTATGGGGAAAAAAAGGTGGTTGTTGTTGGGTTTGGTTTTTGGTTTTTTGTTTTGTTTTGTTTTTTTGTTTTTTTTAGGAATAAAAAAAGGCAAGTCAGAGGTTTCTGTTCATAGAAAAATATGCAGTACAATGTTAACCTTACCATTTGGGGACATCCCATAGTGATTGAACTGGTGAAAATGTTATGTTTCTACAGTGTTTTTGTGGCTAACTTTTCTCTAGACACACTACTGATTGTTTTTTCACTGAAATGACGTTATTTTATGTGCCTACCAAAATGTACAGTTTTAGCGCACAAAACATAAATGTGATTGTGTTTTCAGTAGGAGTGTGAGCAGCTAGGATGACAAGTTAGTCTGATGCTAACAGTCTTTTGGATTAGTGCAATCTGGGATGATGCACTTGAAAGTTACAGAAGTCAATTGTAATCCAGTTGAGCAATGAGCAAATGAACATTTTTTTGGAGGACGTGCCATCCGTGTTGGTAGACAGCAGTAATTCGCCACTGTAAAACTCAAGCTGGTGCAGGAATCTAATTTTTAAAAGAATCTCTGCCATAGTTGATTAGTAAAGCTTAACTCTGCTTCTGAGCAGTAGCGTACTTATGTTCAAATTTCAGCATCTCACCACTCCAGGCTCAGTGAAATTTTTTCCCTGCAGCATCTGTTGAGGTCACACGTTCCATCTTCCTGTGCAGTCAACGTATGGTATGTGAAATCAAAAATTATGGGAACAGAAAGAAGCAAAACAGTAGCAACAAAATTATTTTGGTTCTGTTTCCATGAAAACATTCTCTCTAGGTATTTGCCTCCCAGTAAATAAAGCAAGCTGTGCTCTCCCGTTTGATTTGTGAATTCTTGCAGAATCTGAGCAGAGACTTGAAGATGCACTTTTTGGATAAAATTAGATGTCTTTTTTTTTTTTTTTTTTTTTTNATAAACTTTTTTTTTTTTTTTTTTTTTTTTTTTTTTTTTTTTTTTTCTTCTATTGCAGAGGAATGTTCTGTGTTCCGGGGTAGTTCCACAGATTTCCCTCATTATGGGTCCTTGTGCTGGTGGAGCTGTGTATTCACCTGCTTTAACTGATTTCACATTCATGGTGAAGGTAAGGGTATATCCTGCTGGTGACATTGATCAGACACAAACTGACCCCACGCGAAGGTGGTGGTTTTGTTTTGTTTGTTTTTTTTTGAGATGGTCTCCTGCTTTGGATTAAGCTTAATATTCATGAAACGTCAAGAATAACATTCCCAAGTAACCTGTCAATAATTGCATTTTCTGTGGATTTTTAATATAACGCCTTAAGGATTTTTAAGAAATTCGACCCTATGTTGAACTGTTTCCTTATTTTGGGGAAAGTCTCTAGAGACTGTGGCTTTTCCTTAGGTGTTTTTGCAGCTTGGGTCTAGCATTTACTGTGATTTTTTTTCTTTTTTTTTTCTTTTTCCTTTTTTTTTTCCCTCCCCAGGATACATCCTACCTATTCATCACTGGCCCAGATGTAGTTAAGTCTGTTACCAATGAAGATGTCACCCAAGAGCAGCTTGGGGGTGCGAAGACGCACACTGCTGTATCTGGTGAGAGCTGGGTAGTTTACTTAACGTACTAACTGTTCTTCAAAGTAAATGACATAGCTTTTCGAGCTAAACAGCTTATTGTCTAACGCAGTTTTTAGTACTCGTGTGTCACTTGACTCTAAGTGATAAAACTCTACTTAAGCACAGGATCTTACTCTGTATAGGGCTCTCTTGCTGTTCCTTTTTAGTAATGGAAAACAAAATAGGAAAAGTGGGAGTGTGGGAGAGTTCTGGGATTTGGAAAAGAGAAAGTAGCAAATCCACAAAGATTCTAGAAGTGAGAAGACTGTCCATTTGCAGGGCTTAGCTTGAGGTGGTGTGGGGTTTTTTGTTTGTTGTCCAGAAATTTGCATGGGTTGAAAGATTCTTAACAATCCCTTGTTTGCTTACTAACATGATTGATTGAACTGCTTAACTGTAAACTGAGTGGCAATGTGAGATGAAGTACTTTCCCCCACCACCGCCCCCCCACCCTCTGGGAAAACTTGGTGACTCATCAGTCTTCTTGAGGCTCAAAATGCCTGTGGGATCTCAAATTCTATGTGAACTGAACTGATGATGAACCAAACCCCCACACACAGACGCTGCTCAGATCCAGCCTTTATAAAAGAACTTCTAGTCCAAAGCTTGGGTAACCTGAATTGAGTTCCAGCTAGGTCTGTGACAGCTGGTAAACCAGTTTATGTTATTTTAAATACGAGATCAATGATCCAGACCTGTTAAGGAGGAAGTCTGATACAGCCATGCATTTTTAGCTGATCAAATTTGGTGGCTTAAAACTCTCCATTGTTAATAGCTCAGACTTAAAAATTCTTGCTGTTACTTCTTTGTATCTTTATTGGTACGTACATGAAAATTGAAAGCTTGCAAAATAATTTCAATAACTGCTTAACTGTTTCTTTCCAGGAGTCGCGCACAGAGCCTTTGAGAACGATATAGATGCTTTACTTAATCTCCGAGAGTTCTTTAATTATTTACCTCTTAGCAACCGAGATCCAGCACCGGTCTGTGAATGCCATGATCCCAGGTAAGAGGAGACTGACTGAGATCTGTGGTCTCTGACTGCCAAATTTCATGGCTTCTCTGACTCAAGGAGTGTAGAGAGACGAGCATTTTGTGCCTGGGATCTTGGCTGATAATTTTGCATTGCATGGTGTGAATACGGGAAGTGTTTCAACGTGTATGCGTACATACATACATGCTCACTGTTAGATTTAATTTTTTTATTGTCTGAAAGCGATGTACAGAATACAGGGAAAAGTAATCTCTGTACACATGTCACAGTCCCTTGAAACAAGCAAGTGAGGCAGAAGATAGCACAGTGAACAAAAGTGGGGAGAACTTGCCCTGCTTTGTCAGTTATGTGTCTGTTGGGTACATTCTGTTTGCTAAGGTTAGACGTGGGGAAGCCACAAGGAAGCAAAGGAGGCAGCAAGTTTTATGTATTGGGTACTTATCTCAGGCTCACCATGTAGTTGGCAACATAACAAAGGAAGGACTTGAGTCATTTCAAGAGGAGAAAAATGGTGACCGTCTGGACTTTTATCAGATGATTTTTCCAAGAGATAGAGGGCCAGCCAGAGAGCCAGCCCGCAACTGTTTGGGTAGGCAGCCTGGCTAGTAGTGTTAAAGACAGAGAATGTCGATGGAGTAAAAGAGTTTTCACCTGAGATCCACTTGCACCCCCAGTTCAACCCCTTTCTGTAGGGAACCCATAAGAGTGTCACCCTCTCCTGTATGGGAGCTGCTCCTGATTTTATTCCTTTCAGTTCCACAGATGTGTGTGATCTCTGTCTTGTGGTCTTTACACACATGAAGGTTTTAACATGTGAGTCGGGAAGGTTATCTTCTCTTCATGCTTCATTGTTCTTTGCAATGTCTTTGAAACATTTTGTTTGGGGAGGGTTTTTTTTTTTTTGTTTTTTTTTTTTGATTGATTTTACAAATTGCTGCTCTGGGACCTGAAATACATTGCTTACTACTAGAGAAATAAATTTGCCAGTTGCTTTTAGAGAATGGTCAGGTCAATTACTTCCTGGTCCTAATTTTTCTAGGATGTTGATCTTTAGGAGTTTATTAAACTGGAAGACTGTTCTGGTTTCATAGTGACAAACCAAAGCAAATCTCTTACATTATTTGGTAAATTTGGGGGATTATCTCTGCAGTTATAGTGTTCTTTCTAAACATTCAACAAGTTGTACTGGGATAATTACCCTCTATAGACTTGAATGTGAGATTGTAATTTCATTATAGAAACAACAGTGCACTTTCTTAATCAATGTATCTTATAATAGGCATTTTATTTTCTTGTGAGAAACTGTCAGTTACGTTGCAGCTACTCATGTATAAGAGTAGTTCTTTATTTTCTTAAGGGAGACAACCTTTTACGTGGCACTAGATACATTATTAGAGGATCACTGTATAATAAATGCTCGATAATTTGTACCAAGAACTTCAATTTAGTAGCCTTTATACATGTGAAGACAGATCTATTTGTTAAATTTGCTTGGTTTTATAGCAGCATCTCCAATATTACTCCCATTTGTGGTCTTAATGCTTACACTGGTATTTTATCTGGACATACTGACATCTTAATAGATTCCTTTTGCTTTGAATTGATGTGTTTGATCCTTACAACTGCTCTAGTCAAAGCCTATTCCTCTAGAGTAATTTCTTTCTCATTGCATCATTTTCACACCACAAAAAATTGCCACAAATGCTGCAAATTAACATTCTTTTGTCTTCATTGTTAAGTCCAGAAGCTGGTGGGGTTCTTGGGGGGTGGTGGTGGTGTTTTGTGGGGGGGGGGGTTTCCTCGGTCAGTAGGTAGGTGCTTTGTGGTGTTGAAAAATGTCAGTCTTGTTTGCTGAAACTTGTGTCAGTTGGAGGTTTTGACGTCAGTGGCCTGGACTCTAAAGAGTTAGAGGGTTCCTTATAGTACCAAGCTGACTAATGGTGAATATGTCCCCTACCTTTGAAGGGTGTGTAGTTCATTGCGCTTGGTACACATCCAAAACACAGCCCCATACTAACCACTATGAAAAAATTTGACTCTATCTCAGCTGAAACCAGGACAATATTCTATGGTGTGTTTTTTACCTTTATTTGTCTTTTTACTGTAAACAAATTTCCTTTCCTCTAAAGCCTGAAGTATGCACACAAATTTCTGGAGGAGGCTATTATCAGTTCTTGGTAACTGAGTACGGTTTCCCTTCTGTACTGAGTGAAAAGCATTATCGATCTGAGCGAGTGTGTTTCAAGCTGTCGCAGGCTTCAGATGACTGCTTTGATGATGAGCAGCAGTTCCTACTTGATAAGTTGGATCTGTAAGAAACACAGTTCTCCAACCTCTTAAGTCCAGTGACTCTACTAGAAAGCTCCAGATGTCCGTTATCTGTGATGATTTGAAGGAGATTCTGAAATTTGTGATATCTTGGGTAATATCTTAATTTTAAAGTTGTTATAACTTTACTCACTACTCTTACAACAGTGTGATTTCATGGGAGCAATAATTTAATTTTTCCACTTTCCCTATCCTTCAGGATACCATAGGTAGTGGACAGAACTTAGAGCACATTCATATCTACTCTATGGACAACAAAAAGTTTTATAAACTCTCGTAGTTTGGAGTTCAGTATGTTAAACTTGGTTGCTTTCATCAGATTAAGGTTTTGTTACATCATTTTATGGAAATATTTGCATGCAATACTCTTAAACATGCGGAAAAAATACTTCAAGTGTTGCTGTTAGATACCTGTGTCAACAGAATAAAACTCTTGCTCTCTCAGCAAGGAGTTGTGCCTCTCTAGTCCTATGTACGTGAGGGAGCACAGAGACAGCCCTGGTTTGCATTATTAGTTTTTGCCTGATTTTGACAAATTGCAGATCACTTTCTTCAGTTTTAAATTGAGCCTTAAGTCTAGAGCCTTGTGTTGTCTTGTTTTAAATGTACTAAATCACAGCATTGTTAAAATAGTAATTTAATAAGAACTCCACAGAAACACCATTTATAACATAGATCTGTATTTTTATGGAATAGCAAAAATATAATAATCCCTGAAGTCTTCTCAGTGATGACTGGGACTGTGAATGAATCCAAAGCCAGACCAAGGGAATGCTAATGTTTGTGGGTCCTTAATGAAGCTAATATGACAGAGGTAACTAATAGTGTCAGCTGCTAACAGGAAGACAGTGTTTCTGTTAAATGTAAAGCTCCACATGAAGTGCATCGTTGTTGAGTTAATTAGAGTAACAGTAAAGATTCTTTAAACACAGCCATTAAACTGAAGAAGCTGAGAGCTGATGTGTTTTCCCCAGCCATGAATCTGCTTGTTTGGTGGCAGGGGAAGTATGGAAGGGTTTCCTACGGATAAGTGTATTCCATATCACAAGTGTGCAAGGTGGGCAGGGGAAGGATCAGAGCCGCAAATGCGCAGCTCCTAAACTTTGTGTGCACAGCAGATCCAGGAATATGAGAGGAGACCTTGCTCTGTGGTTGGGAGAAACCGTTTTACCTGAAGGCTTGGAGCCGCTGGCTAAGCAGCTCTTCTGCTTCTGCCACTTGATGCTTCTACCGAAGCCTTGTGCCCAAGGCAGTGTCCCAGTGCCTCCAGTGCCCTCTGCAGACTGCCATTTATAGTGTTTGCCTGTCTCTGGGTTCCCTGCCGATCCTCAGCCTGTGTAGTGTCAGGCTCTCCTAGTCAAGGAAGAGAACTTGTGTTTCAGGAGATGGTTTCATGAGCAGAGGTGCCTATAGAAGAGCTGTCTCCTTCCTTCAGGAAGAGATCAGTCAGGCTTTCATCCTCCTGGTGTGTGAGGGCTCAGTGGCCTGAGGCACAACTGGCTGAGAAGAGGCCTGTTCTTTTCCCCCTATTTGAGAAGCAGTTTCCATGAAGTCTCAGAGAGGTGGAATTGTTCGCCCGAGTTTTTTGTCTTGGTGTTCATCCGATCTGTAAATATCGTTGCTCACGCTTACTTACTTTCTGCAGTGACCGTTTGGTTCCTGAGCTGGACACAGTTGTACCAATTGAATCTACTAAAGCCTACGATATGCTGGACATCATACACTCTGTAAGTCTGCTGGTGTGAGCACTGTTGAGCTTAATATGGATATATTATACTCTATGTGTAAATAATTGACAGAAACCAAGAGAATGGCACTGAAGATGTTGGGTTTTTTTAGTCTTCAAAAGCTACTATTTTTACCTGTGTAGTAACCATGAATGAATGGACAAGAAAAACTGCAGGAAAATATATTTTAGCAGGTGAAAGGAGTTCTAAGATTGTTTTCAGTATACATCTTCTTATGCTACATGCATAACTGTACAGATGGAAGATGCTGTAATTCAGTTTTCTCTCTGGGCTCAAAACACACACACACACACACACACCCCGCTCTGAGTTCTATCATTTGCCCTCCTCCCTACTTTGTTATGTCTGTCTTGAATTCTATCACTTTATTTAATCAAAAGTGAAAAACTACATAGAGTGCATTCAGAGATTTACCATTCTCTGTTTATTCTGAGACAGTTATATACAGGGACAGTACAAGAATCTATTTTTTTAATTACAAGTCAAGCACTCAGAAGCTTGGAAACTCCAATGTTAAAGTTGTGTTAAGTGAGGCAGATCTCCTGGGAGAGTGACAGGGAAGGAAACTTCTTAATAAAACCTGAAAGCCAGTATTGTATAAATAATGGAGGCTTTATTAAAGCAGCATAGGTAGTGCTGATAATTTTCTTGCCTAAATTTGAGTACTTCACTTTTCCAGTTGTAACAACTTACTACATGAGAAGCACGTGGACAGAGCACATAGTTGTATCACATGAAACAGTTACAGCCCCCTGTAGAGCACCCCGAGAGTCCAAATTTTGAATATTAAAATTTCCAGCTGCTGCTTCTACCACTCAGATGTTGAGTGGCAGATGACCCAGGGCTCTTAGTGGCTGATGAAGCTAGGAATAACCCCGTTTCACTGGCAGCACATAAATGGTGTGTGTGGGGGGTCAGCTGTGTTTGTAGGACCTTTACAGATTTCTCCCTTTTACGATTTTGTGTGACTGTCTCTCCCCACACACTCATTCAACTAACATGTTTCAGTTTGCAGCTGCCTGCGTTTAGACTTACTTTAGTGGAGAAAGCAACCTCAGGCTATGTTTTTCATCTGTGGATTCTTCCAGGTTTAATTTCAGTACTACCTGTTCCAAGTTAAAAGGTGGCACTTAAAAAACCCAAACAAAAAGAAACCCCGTTGAAAACACGGAATTTTAGTAGAAAACACTAGGCAGCCGTGTATAGGTGTCGCTACTGCTCCACGTATCATTATGATCTCTTTTGAACGTGTGAATTTTGATACTGTGTTATACACCAGTGGATGTCACTTCGCAGAGCACACTGGAACGTCAACCCCAGAGAGAAGCGCAACAACCAAGGATTCGTGGTCCCAGACAGATATGTTTGATGTAGTACAGATGAGAATGTTTCTGCCAATACTTGTGAAAAAGGTTCTTAATATCTGATTTCAAGTTTTAATTTGTTACAGGCTAGGGAAAAAAAGGCTCACTGCAGAGGCAGTGTCATAAAGATGTTTGTTCTCTGATGGCATGCCTAAGTGGCAGTTTTGATAATAAGTGCAGTGCTAGTTACTTCCTGGTATGAAGGCTGCAAAGACAACTAAAAGTTTCCCTTTTTTTTTTTTTTTTAA
>VXBL01002506.1:189326-228923 GCA_013400195.1 Aramus guarauna | reverse complement strand
TTTTTTTTTTTTTAAATTCTGGAAATTCTGAAATGTTTTAAAAGTTCTGATACTAACCTAAGTGATGTTGTGTTTGCCTGTGTATATTTATATACATACATGTCCTCATAAGCACTCTGCCTAACTCTCACCCTTGCAGATTGCTGATGAAAGGGAGTTCTTTGAGATCATGCCTTCCTATGCCAGAAACATTGTTGTCGGATTCGCCAGGATGAATGGACGAACGGTTGGGATAGTGGGCAACCAACCCAAAGTAGCATCAGGTTAGAGTTGGTTGTAAAAGTCCAGTGTGAAATTTTTTGATAGTGTTTGCACCTCCTCTCTACTGTCTTTTTTTTTTTTTGGCCTTTCTGTTCATGTTTTGTAGGGTCCTCCATTCATTCTCACTGTTTTTCTACCCTTTTCTTTGTCTTGAATCTCATTGTAATGCAGCTGCAAGGTGTTAAAACTAACTGAAAACCAGTTAATTTCTCTAGCTGATCAACATGATGATCTTGCTCACTGGTAACTAAATGTGTATCCAGCACAAGAGTAGTAGGAACACATAAGCAGGGTGGGTAGAAGACCTGTTTGGCAGCAGCAGCTGTAATTAACTGGGTTAAGCATAATATGGAAACTACGTACTCTCTGCCACAGCATTAAAACACCTAACGCTTCTGTAGGGTGAGGAAACTTCCCCCACCCCCACCCCCCTACAGCTAGAAAAATGCAAAGCTTTCAGACAGGTAAGTGTGGGGATCCTGACCTCAAACAATTTAGATACAAAGTCACAATACAACACACAAGCTATAGCTAAGATATCCCTGCATTCCAGGGATTTTGCTTTCTCTCCTAACTAGGTAGTTTCTGAAGTTATTTTCATTAATCAGGACTTTGTTTCACTCTTTGTTTTTAAGGTTTGTGCCCTTTTGTTTGGGAAAATTGGATGATCTGGCATGATGTTTTAATGATCTTTACAAGACATGACTATTAAAATATTAGACAGCAGGTTTTAATATTACTTTAGTCTTCATTTGATATTCTGAACTTTAACAAACATTTTTAATGTTTCGGGTAGATGGTCTTACACAAAATGTATTTGGGTTTAATGTAATAGCACATAATATAATTCTAAATGGGGCTGAAACACAACATTAATACTTTGCAACACGTTTACCAAAAATGCTGATCGTTCTCAAAGCATTTTATTTTTAAATGGAGAACTCTCTAGCCTTTCAATATGACTGATCTGAAAAAATATCAGCAAAGAGAAAAATACAGAAAAATACTTCATATTACAAGAATATAATGTAAACTGCTACTTTTTTGGGGATAGAAAGCCTCTATGCACAGTGGTCAGAAAAATGAAATGAGTGCCTGTTGAATGTAGCTTGTACTCTAATCTTAGTTCTAAACCAGCAAAACTTCATGGTAGATTATCTCCATGTTATTTCCAGATAAGCTTTTGTTTTGTTTTGAGATGACAATACAGCTACATAGTTGTGGCTTTTTTTTTGTTTGTTTTTGTGTTTTTTTTGTTTGGTGGTTTGTTTTTTTTTGTCCTTGCCTTGAATTACTGCCATCAGCAGATCAGTGGAATGGTTAATACCTTATCCTCTTTTCTTAACTTTAGGGTGCTTAGATATAAATTCCTCTGTGAAAGGAGCCCGCTTTGTTCGGTTCTGCGATGCATTCAATATACCTCTGATTACTTTTGTGGATGTTCCTGGATTTTTGCCAGGTAGGCCTTGCCATTATATTTCGGCTACTTGTAGGGTGATGGTGGTATTAAAAACCCATTTCAAAAACTCTGTGAGATGACCTTTCCTGTAGTAGACTTACATAAGCCAGGTTTTAAACTGCCATTTTTTGGGACAGAAACTCTGTAATCTAAGTACAGTAGTCATCACAAAAAGATATTGAAATATGCAAGAAACAGGAAAGCTGTGTCCTGCTGTCTGGAATCCCAGCACAACTGCAAAGTTCTTGATTGTGGCCTGTCAAGAAAAAAACTGCATTCCCTAGAGATGGTGCCCTTGCCATAAATTACAGTTACACTGTTTTCTTTATTATAAAGAGACTCCGTGACCCTTTAAATGCTCAGCTGTTTTATTTAGCCGCTGTTTTATTTAAATGCCTATATGCTGGATAGTGTGGTAGGAGAAGGTCTCGCAAAGACTGTGGCTTCCTGAGAGGCAGTGGAAAGCAGTGCAACACACTGTTTCTTAGCCCTCTGGATTACATGAGATTACAGGATTATGTGAGAGCACAGCACTGCTGACTCTCCTGTGGGGAGGGCACCGTGAAGATGCATTCCAACAAATCTGCTCAGCACTGGAGATACTGAACTAATCCAGGCCCATGTTACTATCCAAGCTTTGCTGCAGCAGAAGAACAGTCTACCTCATCCGCCAGCTTCATCTGCTGTACTTGATGCCCAAATGTGTAAAAGGATGAAGCTATAGAGGGGGAAAAAAAAGTATGTCTTTTGGTTGCCATTGATTCAGTTCTACACCCCTGCCCCCCACCCCTGTATCTTTGAAAACCTAGGTTCTTTTGTGCTCCAAGGCATTTTTCAGATAAAAACACCCATGATTTAGAAGCTTTGGGTAAATCAGTAAGGAAAGGTCTGAGATTAGGTTTTTTTTCAGCATAGGCTATGTGAGCAGTTAATGTTAAAATGACCTATTAGAAAACAGGTTGTGTGAGGAATATAAATGTTCTACTGATAAACATGCAAAGTCTTTCATACAATTGACTAGAAGGTTAAAACTGTTGTATAAAACAAGGTTTACCTCAAGGTGTCTACAGCTATCAAAATGTCACTAGTCAACAGTCCATTTATTGTTTTAATACAATGTGCTTTGCATGTTTTAATGAAGAGGCACTACAGAAGGCGTTAACAGAACCTTTCTCTTCTCTTGCCCTCTTGCCCCTCTCTACAGCTGTAGACACACCCTCCTTGCTGAAGTGGACCAAGAAGCAGATTAGTTCACTTCAGGAATCTAGATTTGGACAGTTGCTGAGGATTCAAGAACAAAGCTATTTCCCTGTAGCCAGTGAAAAGTAGTAACTTCATATTGCATAACAGAATGTTGGTTGGAAGTAGAGAAAGGTAGACAGAGGAAATCTGAGGCTTGATAGTGGTCCTAAACTGTTGTATTTTCAGGAGTTTGGCAAGATCAGTACATTAGTGTTAGAAATTTCAGATTAAGTAATAAATTCTGAGGGTAGTGATCACCTCATTTCCCTCTTCAGTAGAGAAGAAGAAAGAATCTGTCACACCAGCTCAGAGGTGTACAAAACATCTCGCAGTGTTAAGTGATCCAAATGCTTTAAATGGCCCCCAATGTCATAGGTGTGCACAGAGATGACGCTTAAGGCGTTCATACCCTGTAGCTGGATTAAAAAAAAAGTATTTATAACAAGTTTGGGACTGAATCTATGGCCAGAAAAGTTTATGTTAATTTGCCATGGGTGACAGTGTAAATAGTTCAAACTGTTGAATGGAGCTTACACGTGAAGCATTTGAAGTGACTGGCTACTCTGTTGTAAATGTGAATTAGAAACTAAGGCTGTGAGTAGATTACAGAGTCTGTGAGTGCTTCCCAGCTTCTGGGTCAAGGTTGAGCATCCCAGTGGTGTGTCTTGGGATAAGCAGATGGGGCTGTTCCGATTGCTGCTGCTGGGAAGGGTTTGCAGGCTGCACAAGTGCCACAGTCTGCTGGGAAATACAAGAACCAAAAGTTACATTGCAGTTGAGAACAGACATTTGTAAGTGTAGGCATAAATTACTGGACACTCAAATTACACTTGAGAGGAAGTGTTAAAGTCAAGCCACCGAACAGGCCACCAAGTGAGTTATTAAAAAAAAATCTCACCAAAGAATTTACTTAAAATCTTACTTTAAAAAAAAAAAAAAAAGAAATCCATTAAAAAGATCCCAAAGTACTCTAAGAGGCGCTAACAGCAAAAGACAGCTGGAAAGTAATTGTAGAGTTACATCCAGTGGTATGAAATTCAGAAATCCTAGAAGTAAATACACAGGATTGATGTTTCCAAGTCATCTAGGACTGTGTTTCGGACAGAACAGTGTTGAACATCCTATAACATGGATGACTTGTGTTCATATCTGCTGCATGTGACCATTCTCCAGCAGAACCTGGGGGCTTTGTCTTTTAAGGCCCATCACCTTGGGCTTGCTTGAAGGAGACTTGGATAGGTCTTTGGTATGGTAGCCAAGTTGCCTTTCAGCACGTCCGAGAAAAAAGGGGTTTTGGAAGAGTGGGTTTCTGAGGAAGTGAATCTAGGTTGTGTTTTTTACTGCTAGTCACATTTGGAGTCTTGAAAGTGAGGTAACTGTATTTTGTTCCTAGGAAGATACCATCTGGTGAGTGGTCTAGTTCTGTGACCTTACATACAAATACACGCTGCTTTTGGCAAGAGGTTCTTCATAGAGTTGCTCAGCATCTTATGGAGAACATTGCCTGGATATTACTTTCTCCTGAATATTAACATGCCTCTGGGTGTTGATAGGCTTGCTGCCCATCATGGATGATGACAATTGCCAAACAGCACATGTGGCTTTTGTGACTTCTCTGGAGTGAAAAAAATTATTTGTCATTTGTAGGTACGGCTCAGGAGTATGGTGGAATCATACGTCACGGTGCCAAACTACTGTTTGCCTTTGCAGAAGCAACTGTGCCTAAAATTACTATCATCACCAGAAAAGTAAGTTGGCACAATTCCATGTGTTCTCTTTGAGTTCCTGTTTTCACTAGTAGCAATTTTAGTTATGGGAAGCTTTGTCCATCTGTCCCACTTCTGCTTTCTATCCTTGTCACATTTGTCCCATCTGGTAATACCACGTCAGGTTACAAAAGGCCATTTTTTCTACTCTCAGACTGTTACCTCAGTTCCTTCGTTCCTTTTGTCTCTGCAGTCATCTAAAATTGCATGTTTGTGCTCTTTGCTTTTTTCCCTGGAATGCCGTCAAATATTTGTCCTCCATCACCTAGCTTGCCTCACTGAGGACATGCCATCTGTCTGCAGACAGCAAATCCTTGCGATCGTCTTTTTCTATTCTTGCTGCTTCCGTCTTCTTTTCCAAAACCAGTGCTGATTATCTTTCTTCTGCTGTGGCTGCAGATGTAACACTCACGTGGTGTCTCTTCTTCCATATACTTTTGCTATAGTCTACTTAATTTTCTTCCATTTTCTATAAGTTACCTGACACCATAAGCTCCAGAGACCTTCTGTGTCCTAAAGGCTTAGCCTTTTCCTTCCTAGTCTGCCCCTCCTCATTGTTCTTCTGATAGGCTTTTGACTTACCATGGCAAAAATAAAAAAGACCTGTCCCTTTGCCATCTCTGATTCTCCTGAATATTGCCATCCTTTACTTCCCAAGCTTGCAGCCTTGCTGTAGTTTTCAGTAATGCCTTGAAACAGCCTCTACTGCAGTTTGCTCTGCAGTTCTGCAGTATCTCTTCATCACTGCTGTCTGGACCACTTCCAGTACCAGCGTGGAGCACTGCAGAGCCCAAGTGCTGCATTCCCTGGCCAGGGGATTCCAGAAGCACGCTGACGGGTTGGTCTGTGTGCACGTGCAGCATGCAGGTTGAGGCCCATTGTTCCAGTACATGCCAATTCCTCTTTATCTGCCATCAAGAATAGTCTTAAGATACATACCAGCAGCCCCCTTCCTTGCTCTTTTGTGGTTCTAGTTGGAGAGAGAGCTAGTCTTTACGAGATTGTTGTAGCAAAATGGAGATGCTCATGCTCTTTCAGATAAAATGTAGTGCCACTTGCTTGTCATTGGAATAGTAAAAGCTGCAAAAGGAATGTAGGCTATTGCTGCTGCAAGGTCACTCCACACTAATTAATCCTTTGGTTTTTGTTCCAGGCCTATGGGGGTGCCTATGATGTGATGAGCTCAAAGCATTTAAGAGGAGATGTGAATTATGCCTGGCCTACCGCAGAGGTGGCAGTGATGGGTGCTAAGGTAAACCCAGGCTGACTCTCACTGGTGTGCAGCAGCCTTCAGTGGCTTCACAGTGGCACAGAGGTGGCCTGGCAAGATGAGGACAACTGGCGTTGTCCCAGAAGCAGCTTACATGCTTGGTGGGGCGGGCAAGGGGCCAGTAAAGCAGACAGCTTTCCTCTGTATGGGCTGAATTACTGTCACTGACCTATAGGCTTTATCTTTCTAGGGTGCTGTCCAGATAATTTTCAGAGGAAAAGAGGCAGATGCAGAGGCAGAATACGTGGATAAGTTTGCAAACCCCTTTCCAGCAGCCATGAGAGGTATGGTTGTCTCACACATTGTGTCCTCCATTTGTATTTGTTCTTGCACATAACTAACTTACGCGTTAGCAAAGAGCTGAATAGCTACAATTTTATCTAGGCAAGACATTTGTATCTGAGTTGGAAAGATGATGTTTAACCATAGCTTGTGCATGTGAAGGAAAAACACATCTAGACACAAAACATATCCTCAGTTGGAAAGAGACTGGTGAGATGTGGGGACTGCACTGAAAAGTGTATTTTCAATTTTGTAGATAGTAGAAAGCATCTCCAAACTCCTCAGACTTTTCCTTAAAAGTACCTGTGCTTTGATGATCTATTTGACAGTCCTAGATGCAGAGACCAGTGGCCCTAGGAAAGAGTCAGAGTCTAGTTCAGGTCAGTGATGTTCCCCAGGACTTTTTGGAGTAAGTTTTTTAACCATTCTTACTTTTAGCTTTGAAGCATTTACTGTGCTCTAGAAGGCAGTTCTGTGGACTCTAGAGCCAGCTCTCTGTTTCCAGAGCTGGCTTACTCTATTGATTGGTTTTGTACTTCATTTAAATCCCGTTAATAGTGCCACAGAGCTGGGAAGACTTAGCCAAGCTGTTTCCACCACAACCAATATGTACAGTATTGCTCCCTCTGGTTTTGCAGTAGGCTTATCTGTCACTGCTGTTTGAGCCAGAAAAAAAACAGACTCCTGCATGTGCCAAGTCAGGGGATGTCTCTGCTAATCAACACTTCTGAACCCATAAATCAGACTAATAGTAGTAGATTGATGGAGATGGTACGTCTAAAACTTAGGAGTAACAGGTGCAGTACTCACATGAGTAAAGCTGCCTTCTTTTTAGCTTGCTAACGTGCAGAAATTGAAAAAGCAAATTTTTCTGAATTAAAAACTATTGACATTGGACTATTTCGTTTTCAGGCTATTTAAAACTATTTTCTTAAGGTTACTTGCAACTTGTGAACTGTTCTTTTCAAACATTTTTGATGTTTTGATTTTGCTAACATACATTACAACCTAGATATAGAAGGCTGAGATACAAACTCTTCATGGTTGGTTGTGGGTTGTCTTTTGTTTGTTTTACAGGGTTTGTTGATGATATCATCCAACCTTCGAGCACCCGCATACGCATCTGCCATGACCTAGATGTGCTGGCTAGTAAAACACAGTCCAGTCCCTGGAAGAAACACGCTAATATCCCACTGTGAGTGTGAGGAGGGGCTTGGCCATGCTGGAAGACATGGCAGTGTTCTGAACACAAATAATCTCTGTTTAAATGGAGGTCTGCTTTGCAATGGAAAGAATTCTTTTCATTTTGATTTTGCTACTGACCATCAATAAATCATAGTACGTATCTCATATAATACGGGGTCTTATCAGTTCATCTCTATAACCCCTTTTTGGTGGGTTAATAATAATATTAATCCAGACAACCTGCAATGCCTGCTGCAGGTGAGCTCTAGGTCAAATGCTCCCTTGGATCCCTCATTCTGTAGGCCTGGAGGTGGCTCAGACAGGCAGAGCTGCAGTGACCTCTCACTGCTGAGAAGTCAGACCTCTGCAGGGTTCAAGTCTAAGCCCTGGCTTAGACTCTACTTCCTGCAGCACAGACTCATAGAGAAAAAAATCCTGGGCTTGGATTTCAGTGCACTGGAATCCAGGCTTTGCCAGTCTCAGACTAACCTGTTCTGTTCCTCTGCTAGACTGTCCTGAGTTGCAACTTCTATGTGCTGGCTGAAGCAGCAGTGGGCCTCAGGTTGGTACAGGTGACTCCGGGCTGTGGGCAGAGGCGGGATACAGAAGACGGAACCAGCTTTCTCTGGAAGGGCAAGGGACAATGCGCCCCAGTTGGAAAAAGGGCATTTCTGGTGCGACATTTCTCCCTCAGCAGGGGGTTGAAATAGAGACCTCCAGAGGCCGCTTCCAGCCTAAATTTTTCTATGATTATTTGCCAGATTTGCAAGGAACTACTGAGTAGATGTTACTGATGACCAGCCCTGGGCCCTGTGCTCACTCTGCTCATTAGAAGCCGCATTTAACAACTAATGGCTACCATCATGTTTAGCACTGCTGCAAAGAGCTGCCAAGCGTGTGAAGTCCTGTAATGACCTGTCTGGTGTAAGTAACCTCAGTAACTAATGGCACTACATTATAAGACAGAGAACTACCCTACCTGCACTCCGCAGCCGCTTCTGTTCGCTCCCCAAGCACATGCCTGAAGTGGAAGAAAGATAAGATGGCGACGTTTCCAGATAGCATCTCTTCCCAGGTAGGTGTAGCTCGTGTCTAGTGAGTACTGCCAAGGAGCCTGGAGCCTATACATAATGGGGAGGGGAAGATCTGAAAACACAGTACAGAAGGAGCATTTCAGGTATGTGTCCCAGCTCTGCAGGTTTTTGTAATAGCTAGAGGCAGTGCATTCAGGTTACAGATACACTGTCTGTCCTGGCGATAAGCATGTTTAAGCCAGCTGCAGGCACGTACCTGGTTGTATGTCAGCAGAAGGACTCTCTCTGAGCAGGTGCCTGTACCTACTGCCCCAGGGAACAGAGCTGGCTGCAGCAACAACAGCAGGTAAACTGAAATCTTCTTATGTTGAGGGTCATGGCCATAGTTAATTGAGAAGAGATGTAGTCAGAGTTTGTAAGGGCCAAGAGGATTTTCCAGAGGGAATTAGTAGCCGAGAGGGTGGCTGATGGCTGCCCCCAGTTTAGAGGCAAAAGCTGTGTTAAGTGAAGCAATATGCACATAGTTTCTTCAGCCTGTCCAGAGTCAGGAGGAGACACTAAATGAGAAACCCAATTGTCAGTCACAAAGAAAAAAGCACAACCTTTCTTAATTGTCTCCAAACCTCATTAGGTCTATAAACTTCATCCTCTCTCCTGCCCTTCACCAGCACAAGAATTGGGCTTTTATATCCTCTTGATTGCCAAGCAGTTGGTTGCTCTATCAGCCCAAGGCTTTGGAAACACTGGAAAGCTGCTCTGGCCACAATACACAAGATGCTCTTGAATTCCAGTCACCTGCAGAAACAATAGATGTAAAATAAAATCCTTTCCACAGAGAGCTTAGAAGCATGACAAATTACTTACTGTGTTCCACAGCGAAGCAGGAGTTGAGCATAACTTACAAGCAGCTGGAGATTCAGCAATGGGCTGTGTCTCAGGCATAGTCCTAGAGTGTAGTTCAGACCGCAAATCCTATCCCTGTTCCTCACCTCCTGGATCCTGTTACTTTTTCTGACTCAGATGGTTTTTCTTTAGGAAGTGGGCCAGATGATAAGTAAGTTGGTCTCCTTTAGTGTTACAGAGATGAAATTGTTCCTGGGTTGGACAAAAATAGGACCTTTTTCTCCAAGACATGAGACTAACAAGAGGACAGTTAGTTTCAGGAATCTGTAAAACTTCATTTAGCACAGCTGACTGTTAGACCTTCCAAGCCTTTACTGCTTCCACTTCTTCTCACATGGTCCAGATTCCTTGAGATGTACAGGGCAGGAAAGTGAAATTTTTCTAAACATTTGTGACAAAACAATTCTAACAATGCAACTCTCCTAATCTGTGTGATGACTTACCGGATTTACAGCAATTGCACAATAAAACCCCCCAGATCAACCAAAACCCAAAAAATACACCACAGTGGTGGAAAAAAAAAAAATTAAAGGACTAGCCAGGGTTTTCCTTTGCTCTGAGGCTGAATGGGTAAGGAAGTTGTATGGCATCTGGTTGTGAAGCTTGGACTACGTGAGAACTACCTTTCAGTATTTCCTTTGGCTGCTAATAAATGGGATGATAAGATGTGATGGCCCAAACGAGCATTTAAAAGAAAGTTATAGTGAAGAGGGTGCTCATCATACTCATGATTTTGAATAGTTTATTAAATGAAAGGTGAAGCATCAGTTTTAAATTGTACAAAAGGAGAAAAAAAAAAACCTCATATTGTAAATGTACAATTTACAGAATTACTAGCAAAACCAATCAAGGAGACACTCATAATACAAAAACCTATTGACTGCAAACTGAACTGGAAACCCATTGCAGGTACCGTGATAATAAATGTTTGTTATACAGTATTCTACAATGTTAAATTAGGAATCAGTTTTCCACACAGAGGACTGTGAAGCACAAGGTTCGTCTGAGACTATGACTCAAACCAGGCAGCATTTATTATGCTACTATGCTCACAGAGTTATTGTGATGACAATTTAATGCAGCCATTCCTGTCCGCTCCTGTTAACGTTTGGGGTGGGAAGAAGAGGAAGGGAGATAACAACATTATTTTATAAAGTTCCAGCTACTTCTCAGTGTTTATACATTACCCAACCGACATCTGAGGAATGGCTGAATTACCTAGTCAAACATTTTTGGCAACCGTGTCTGAGAACTGCATGTGTTTTAAGGAACAAACCTCAGCTGGCTTGTTTTTAAAATTAGATTTTTTTTCCCCTCCCAGCAAGTAAGCACTGGGCATTAAACTTGTTTTGTTTCTCAATACACTTGTAACAGAAAAAAAAGCTCCATGATTATTTTGCAGTTGCTAAAAAAAAAAATAAAAAATAAGCACCTCTAAAACAGCTGTGCTCCAAGTGGGTCAATCTGCTTTGTATCTCAAATGCTAAGATTAGAATGCAGAAAGGAAGATTAACATTTTGGGGTTGGTTCATCGAGATACTAGAGTCAGTGCAAGTTGTGGATGGCCAGCACCTCTGATATCAGGCCAGTTTTAACTAAGTAGCAGCTACTAGGCAGAGTCATAAAATCGAAGCATAATGAGATTCCAAATTAGTGAAGACATTGAAAAGTGTCTTATTACAATGAATTAGCTGAGAATGTTTTGGGTTTTTTGGATTTTTTTCATGTTTTTAACTTTTTTGAAAAATCATATTTTTTTTTCCCCCCAAAGAATTACTCTTAATATGCACAGTTAACACTGAAAATGTAGCTGTATTCCATTGTAAGCTTAAGAACTTCACCATCTAAGCACAAATTTCTATGCAGCACATACAGTACTTCTAACTGGCAAAATTAATTTACAAAAATAGCGCAAAAGGGTATTTACGGCATGGAAAGTAGACTTTTTTTTATGGTACAGTTAAAATTGCTTTGAGTATGCTAAAGTGATTCCTTTCCCCCACCCTTGAATTATTTTTTTTTTAATAGGAAAGTTGCTGTTTATGTACCTTGGGTTGGCAGGGCTTGAAGTAGGTAGTAAAAACAGCAAAGTGATTACTTGAGAACCATTTGTGTGTTTTACTGAGAATACTTTATTTGCTGGTATAAGTTGCTAAAAATGCACAGAGCAAGTACCAATAGAAAATTTACTGTTTTTGTGTCCCCATGTGCTATATAAAATGAATGTTACACAGCATCTGTTGGAAAAGTGGCTTCATGGACATCTCTTACTTTATGTCCCATTATAAATAAAAATAAATCTTCTCAAGAGTATAAAATCTGGGTTTATCATATCAGAATCTGAAATTTTTTGGCAGAGATGCACGTCATTAGAATTCTAACCTCTTCTATAAGAGTGTTCTTCTCAATGCCTACGAGAGGATATAAGCGTACCATAATGTTAATCAAATCCAGTGTGTTCAAAAACACTTCTCTGTAGCCAGAATGACCTGCTTATAGCATCATTGCTAGTCAATGGCTGATAGGCATAGGTTTAATAAAAATGGCTAGCTTTTAAAACATAAAAAGGCAAATGTTAAAACTGTTTTAAATTGTACAGCAGAAAAATAAAGTTAAAAAGTTCTGTTTTCACTCAATGTTGTTTTCAGAAAACATATGTAGAACAGTGTTTATTTCGACAGCTGTCTTAACAATTTAAAACTTCCTCCTCATCCAGAAAAAAAAAAAATCTGTATTAGGACAGTCAAGAACAGGGATACAAATGATTTTTTAGGTCAGCCCTTCTGAGGTGACTGGATTGGCCAACATTCCATTGTGTCATTAAGAAGTTCCTCTTCTTTCTGTCACTACAAAAAGGGATTGACCTCAATCATTTGGTTAAAAATCAAACCGTATCACATCAAAAATGTGGTTTTCATACAAGCTATCACAGTATATAGGCCTCTAGCTCTAAACAATAGAGTTCCAAATTTGTAAAATGTCTTCACCAGACTTCAGAACATAGGCATTCCAAATCCCTAGAAAAGTGATTTTAAAAAACAGTAATTAATAAGGTGTAATAATAATCAACCTCAGATAAACAGCAAACAATACTAGTAAAGTCTTACTGAATCATCCTCAATGATAGCTGCGGAGTCAAAGAAGTCTGGCCTCAGTTCAGCCCGTTCTCGCCGGTTTCTTGAAGGTGGCTAAAAAGAGGAATCAGCCGGTTTAGAACGTCACCTCTGGGTATGAAGGATCTGCGCGATGCTACAGCTAACAGGTACTAATGTGGTTACCTGGTCTTTTACAGAGCAGCCTGGCATGGATTTCCCTAACAGCTCAGGTATCATCATAGGCCCTGACATCAGAGAACACTTTGTGCATTCACATTTTATTTAAGGGATGGGGTAAAAGCTGATGGATTCCAAAGTAATTTTAAGTCTGTACTCCTAGATAAAGACTTGCTTGAGGCTTTTGCTCGTGAATTAATGCTCTTGTATTAGGACTGTAGGCCAGACTGCATAAAAACTTTTAACTGCCTTTATGCTTTCCAGTTTACGGTGAAACTCTAGCTCTGATGTGGTCAAAAAACAGATTTAGAAAAAAAGGTACTTAAGAGGTCATAGTATGTCTGAGGATTAAACCCTTTGTGTTGTCCTTCCCTAGGAGCGTAAGAGTAAAGGTGAGCTCCACTGGCTTGATCAATTCCTTTGTTTCTTTGCCTTGGATTACCAGTAAAAGAGGTTTTACTTACTTGATAATCATTTGAATGCTAGCAATAATCTCAGCATTCAGCAGCAGCAACTGAATTATTGCCTAAGTTTTCTTTCCAAGACATTATAGCCCAGTCCTAAAGTAACCTATGCCTTGTTGTTTGGATATGAAAAGAGAAATATGAAAGCATAAAAATGGTGAAGTGTATAATGCAAACTGATCCTTTTTCCCATTTTACAAGGGAAGTATTCCTTCAGAATGGAGAGGTTAGTAAGGTTGTAATCTCTGCAGAGGATCATTTCTGTTCTTTAATGTTCAGACAACAGGAAATCAGGCTCAAAATTTTGGAAATTTTTGTTTCTGCTTCTAAAATTCCTTTTAAATTATCGTTCATCCTTTTCAAGCTTGCTATATTAATAAGATTTACTGACCAGATCAATGACCATTGTGTCCTCAAATTCTTCATTCATATCCTCTAGCTGACCTCGTGAGGACATCATTACATCTTCAAAGATGGGCTCAGCATCATCTTCCATTAGACCTCGTCTGATTAAATAAAGGGAAAGAAAAAGTTATTTCCAGGCATTTAAATTTCCCAACCTTGATCTTCATCATTAAAAAGAATGCACAAATCCTATCCCTTAATGCCTTCACATAAAACCTTATGCTGAAAATAAAGCCAGTGTGCTTTTCTGTAATATTAACTGGAAGAAAAATCTTACATAAAAAGAAACCTAGCACTTGCAGAGGCTAAAGCAGGAAGTCCCATGTAATATCATTATAAACAGTAATTAAATTTGTCCCTAACAAGAAAAGGGCAATAACCTCACTGTGTTTGCTTGCCCTTCTACAGCAAGGAGTTACGTTGTTTGCCGGGATCACTGGTAAATCCCAGGGAATCCAGCAGTGAATCCAAGGCCAGTTTCTAACACTGTACGGACTTGATCTTGCTAGAGTCTCTGGTCCCCATCCTGAGAAGTCCTTATGTGCTGAAGCGCTCAGTGTTACTTAACAGACAAATCATGGAAAACCCCTGAAAGGAAAGCAGTTGGAAGGCTGGGAGAGTTAGAGGAATTGTGCCATGCCTGTTTGCCCTGTTCACTGGGCACCTGCTTGTGCCCACGGTTAGAGCAGAACACATTCCAACATTACAAAGCTGTTACTCTGCCTTCATTAACGAGAGTTAAAATGTCACAGAAATTACTAGCAACAACCCAGAAAAGGTAACAGAAAATGCAGCGTTGTCATCAAAACCAGTTCTGGTCTGGAGATGAGGATGCTCTGAATACTTACACTGCATGCCTTACACCAGTTCTCCCTTTCATGTAGTTCATTCCTGTCCTGTCCTTTCGATTTAAATCTTCTAGCTTCTGTTGGCCCAACCAAGATATTTGCATCTGTGGACTAACAAACATAAAGCAACATTATGACTGAGAACACTAAGAATTCTGAGATGGCTATTTTTAGACAGTATCTATCTCCTCAAGTTTTGTGTCTGGCCATGGTTCAGATAAAGATATTTAAATCACATCCATCATTGTACACATCTTCTGGATTCCCTTCCACAACTTGTCTCCTCTCACTGTATGTGCACACAAAAAAAATCCATTAATTGCTGTAATAAAACCAGCTACAAAAACGCTAAGATTACTCATTCGTTAGCACGGTATGCACCTGAAGTTGGACCACTTCTAAAATTAATCTTAATAAATTCTACTTCACTGTCTCAGGCAAAATATGAGCAAGAATAGATCCAAATTAGTAATTGACACACATTTTAAAACAAAAATACCACACAAAGTGAAAAATTCCTTTTAAATACATACTCCGATCCATGTAAGCATCCAGTAACTTACCCACATGTAAACACCTGAAAGGCTGTATTTTTAATACCATCTAAATCCAGTAGTAGACAGCAATTTATTTGATACGATTTATGTATTGCAGCACAAGGAAATAGTAAACTAAATGCAGGTCTTCAAGACCATCACCAGATTTTATTATGCAGTCTCATACCCTAATAAGATGGACATAATAAACTGGGATAACCCATGTGTAAACAGCCTAGAACAATAATAGTCTTTGGACATGATTAACCCCATTAGTTAAGCAACTGACTGCTCTGTATTTATTTAATTTTTGAGCTCTCCTAAGCTGACCTGTAGGAAACGTGTGTGGCAGCAATTTCCAGGCTGAAAGGGAAGGATTTTCCCACTGGGTTCACACTGTGAACTGTATGTGGAACCCAACTCTCTGAAAGCAACAGAGACGAGACCACTGCTATCTGCCTTGGCTCAAGAGTTCTCTGCTCGCAGTGTTCATCTGAGAGAGGAAAAACAGAGGTTCAAGTCCAGGGTGAAGAGCCTGGCTCACCTCTCCTCCCAGAAAAGGGGAAGGTTCTCCCACAGCTTAAGGCAGTTCCTGCTCCTCAGGCTCAGGAGTAAAATGCAGCAGTGACTGGAAGCTGCCCCGCTTTCCATTACAAATTAGTGTTCACAGAGAGATTTAGCTTAGTGATTTCCTCTGTTTTGTTTTTACTGCAGAGTAGAAAAAATTTGAGAAGAAATTGAGAACTACAACAGCTTCCTTAGAATCCAGAAGTTATGGCAACATCTGGGGAGGCAGGAGATTGGGAGGCAAATCCTTGACCTCAGGAAGGCAAGTAAGAGCCATGAACCCTGACCTCACATGCCATGGGATTAAGGTGAAAACATACTCTGGGACTGATGGGAAGAGGGGCTCATCCTCAGCTGTGCTTTCCTTGTGGCCAGCTGGGACTACCCGCCAGTCTGAAGTGAAATCCATGCCCAGGATTCCTTCCCGACAGCACCTGCCGGCTGGGAACGCGTAAGCCCAATTTAGGCCTTTGCATAGGACCAGCCCATCCGGCCTGCCGCCCTATCCCACACTGTCTTACGGTGACATTACACAGTTAATAAGGGGAAAGAAAGTTGGCTGAAGTCATTATTGAAACATCAAATACTGTGTGCTCAAAAAATTAATAGGTATTTGTAGCCAGCTGAGCTGCAAGTATCTCCTGGGGTGGGCACTGATTAATGGATCATATCAGAGTTTAATCTGTTGCACCACTGATGCCTGCGCACATTGCACACAAGCAAGGAGGAAAACAGAGAGGCATAATCTGGCTACTTTATTCTATACTACATTGGTAGAAACTTGATTCATCTGGCCAGCATAATATGACTTTTTTTATATAGATAAATCAGATCAGTAAATCTGGCTGTAAAAGTTACAAGAGTCTCCAAACCAGATACTGTTATTTTGCATCTTCAAATTAATAGAAATATCACATAATTGCGTTCCCTGCAGACTTCTCTATTAAATAAATTACTGACAGATAATAACCAACATTTTTCCCCTCTAAATGGAGGTGATAAAATGGGAGTCGAGTGACAAAAAGTATATATAATTTAGGTCAAAATATAATTGCCTGCAGGTAATTACTCCAGAAATAGGAATTACTAGCTCAGCAGCTAGAACTGGATTGAAGAGTTAATTTACAAGATAGCAGTTTGGATGTCAGGAGAACCTTAACTGTACTATGACACAAGGCAGAGGGAAAGAGAGAACGTCTAACGGATCTTTAGAGAAATAGTTTGATCCAGCCGGGGGCCACCCACACTAGGAAGGTTAAACCATAATTGCATGGTTATACTACGAGAGAGTTTTAACATAAGGAATCTCTACCATGATTGCATTACAACATATTTTTCCCAGGAACTGAAAATAATCGAAATATTGCTGAGCTGTAGCCAAGACATTTCCAGTTGGTTTTACAAATAAATACTGCATTTATAGAGCCACAGACTACCTGTGTAAATAATACACAACTCCTTTGCCTGGCTCACTGTATTTGAAACCGAAATTCCAACACTTACTTGTGTAAAAAATCTTGTTCAGATCCCTGCTCCGACTCATGCTCCTGGATCTGCTCCCCCATTTGTCTAGTGTTCTCTCTCAAGACAGTTGAGGTGAGCTGTGGCGCTTGCAGTGTCCCTGGAGTATGTATGTTTTCATTCCTGTTCAGCCATGAGCCTTCTAGACTCTCGTCTAGAAAAAGAACATTTAAAATTACTGACGCACCTTTGACCACGTTCAGTGTCTTCAGCAGTCATTCAGCCAGCTCACTGAACAAATACCTTGCATTAATAATGAGAGCCTTCTATCTACTGACACACCACGACAGTTAATTTTAGTTGCAGCACTTTTTCCAAATTCAATTTTCAATAGTCCAGTGTCTTTTAAGACAAGTGTGCCTTTAAGAGATCAACTGGATAAATACTCAAAATCATAGAATTTTCAGCTCTAATTTTATTTTGTGTTCTTTTAAGGCAGGATTACTACCAGCTATTCGCAGAAATAACAACAATTTAAAGTAGAAATATTTAACAAACAACCCCCCCATTGTAAATACTGTATTGCAGCACTACCTAAATTGTTGTGTCTTGCACACATCTAACAAAGGTAATTCCCAATTACTGAGTCTACAATCTAAATCTAAGACTGTTGATTGCATATGCATACAGCAACCCAGATACAGTTAAAGATGAGGGTGGAGGATAAACCCCAAAATCTGGTCAGCATACATCTCTAGAAACTTCAGTAAGAACCATTTTAGTGGGGTACAGAGGGGACATTTTGAGTCAGAGAAGTGGTCTGGCTGGTGTGAACTCTAAGAAGTGATTTCAGACAGCATGTTTGGAGCAGATGGGAGGAATGGAGACAGGAAGGTGACTGAAGGTGTAAGTGGGATGCTGCACTTGTATTCTGAGGGGAGCAAACGTGATAGAGCAGACAAGTGCGTAGGCAAGAGACATGTAGAAAAAAAAATGTAAGAGCAGGTGGATGACGCGGAGATGACAGGAGAAGACAAGATCACAGATTTACTAACAGGAAGAAATGTGTGGTGAGAAAGTAGATGGGGATCTCAGTGGATCTTTCATTTTTCCTACATATTTTATTACACTTTGGGCATAAAAGTTGACTAAAAAGTTGCCTATTTATTCCTGAATTTACCTTTAAACTTTTTATAATGTTGGAGATTTTTTTTTTAAAATCCTATTTATATTTCATTTCCTTAAGGCATTATGAAGAATGCAGAGCAGATTTACTTTCAGTAGCAACAGGAAATATTCTCCAACCCGGACAGTCTGCTGAACCCAATACACGCTGGATTTAGGTGAGAAAGGAACCACAGGTGACTAGTTACGGTTCTTTGCAGCAAGGATAGTTTATGCAGCAACCCTGCCCTTCTTTTAGTTCCTTTAGACTGGAATTTAAAGAAAAAAAATAATTTAGGAGGATTTAAAGAGGTGTCGAGATTTGTAACTGCATTGCCAGATTAAGATTAAAGGTAGGACTTTAGGAATTTATAAAAATATGTAAAGATGAAAAACCAACAAAGACCTGTGTACGTACTATGTATAGACCATTGGTTAATTTGTAGGCAACCAGCTGTTTGTTACAGCTGATTCCTCATAGCTCAAGTTGTACAGACAAGTGAACAGTAAGTACTTATTTCTAAGGATTATTAAATCTCTGATCATTTCATCAGCTCATACAAAATAAGACAGAAATCTATGTCTTCCTGTGAAAAATACAGACAACCTGGCTCCAGGTTTTCTTGGCTTTCTTTCCTTTTTCCAAGATTGAAAAGGAAGTATACTTAGGGCATAATGCGATCAGTAATGGCTACTGCACATCAAGAAGCATCCAAAAATTAAGAACATTGTGTCCTCCCAGCTCTTTATATTATTGTGGGCTTTTTTAACTATATGATCTCAAATGTCCTGTATCAATACACATCTAAACCAAGACTTTGGTGCTTGCATTGCAAAGCCGCCTCCATACACAAAGGCCATAGAGATTGTGGTGCTGCTGCCATTAGGGAGCACCTGCTGGTAACTCTTCAGTCTTATCATCTACCAGGCAGTCAAATACTACAATGAAGACATCTATTGAGGACAAGAGAGTTGTGCTATTATGGGCTAAATCAAACAACGATGAGCTATACATCCTTCCTGGACCTATACATTGAGCTTGTATAGCAAAGCTTTCATGAGCAGCGAAGCTCTGCATAGTGATCTATGAATTTAAAGTCTGTGAGTTTTCATACAGAAGAAGGGAGAGTGGAATTGCATCCTAACCATTGTTCTTCAAACATGTCATCCTCAAATGACTGTGACCCGGAGCTGTATTTGAGTATTCAGAGGACATGGCCATCATCAGCCCTTTTTCCACCCACAGACCACTAACAGGAATTTTGTGTTGCTGTGCTGAACAGCGACATTGGACCACTTTGCCTAAGGTAAGATAAATCCTGGGTCTCTTCTGATCCCACGGTGTTGGTAGAACATAAACAGGCCCTCATACCCTCTGTAGCTGTCTAGATCCTCTCAGACCCATAGTGAGTCCTGACATAATCTGTATTACAGCTAGATGATCTCCCAGGGGAAACTGCTGTACGTTCAGATCTTTCAGGGACTGAACAAATAGCTGGGCAACCCTGTTGTTTGCCTACATCATTTTTAAGGCAGTGATGTTTGTGAAAAACTCAGGACCACAGCTGTTGCAAAGAAAGGGGATATTCAAATGTAAAGTGTTGCAGGTCAGTTCTCCCTTCTACTGATTGTTGAAAGAGGAGGACATGAAAAAGCATGAGGCAAACAATGCCTTAAACACTATGTCACAAGACTGAGACTTGTCTTAGGGGAAGCAAAGACATTACTACATTCCCAGGAAAAAAATAAAGGATATAGGAAGAGTACAATAAAATAGAATGAAAATAGTAACAAGAGGAAAGAAAAAAAAACCTCAGCATGGCATCCTGAAGGAAGCAAAACAGTGTCTGAAGAAAGGAAACAGTATTTCATCCACCTAAACTCCAGGCTGGCTATAAGAAACTGAAGTACTTGGTGCATGTACGGCTCAACATATGCTGTCATGGAGAACGTACCTGATTGTCAAAGGGCATATGGACAAATTTTTGAAGAATATTTTGGGAAATTGCTGTATATTCAGGCAAACTGGCATTAGATTCCTCCCTGAGGAGTTACTATTGTAGATACTGACTTTGGATAAGTCCCTGGAGTTTTAAGGTCCTACTTAAATCTACTCTGTAGTGAAACAGTAAATTTATATTCACAAAAGTAAACACTACATCACACAGATTAACCAGGAACAGATGCAATCTGGTAAGAAATTGGCTATCATAGCCAAATTCCTGATGAACATACCTGAAGTCACAGAAAGAGGAAATACAGACACTGGATATCAATACCATTTTAAACAAAAAAAGGCGTCTTTTTAGTGTTCTCTGGTGATCCTGCAAAAATGCAGATCTCTCTCAGAATTTCTGCCTTGGCTTTGCTCTAACATGCTGTTAATGAACAATGGCTCCAGACCGAAGTACAGGCAGAAAACCACAAGTCCACAACTGAGAGAGGTGTAGAGCAAATAACTCCACAAACACCACCTCTTTCCAACTTCAGTAACAGCTTTTTTAGTAGTTTGGAATCTGCAAATCTCAGTGAAGACAGAGAAGAACAGGGACTCATTATGGTATTTCTCATAAGAAGTGTTCAAGCCTGATAGAATTTGCAGAACAGATGTCTTGTTTTTACTACATACAGAACATATCATATATTTCAGCATTAACTGATAAACCATAAGTGCTTCTAAGAAGGAAGGCTGTAACCTATGTACAAAATGAGCAATGTCTCTACCAGGCAACCTAATACCATACAAACCTTCTACTCTCTTTTTGTGGAGCGGTGGTCGTCCTTTCTTATTCCTCACTGAAGAGGCTTTGCTGCTGCTGCTTCCACTGTTAACAGACATTCTGTCATCCTCGCCACCCGTAACTAGTGAGTTTCTGTAGGAAATGAGTGGAAGCCATACATCCTCTCTTCTTTCCATCATCTGTTCTGTCAGAAACTTCTCTAAGTAGGAGTGACTGAAAAGAAAAGACAATGAGTACAGAGGTGCAGCACATTGTTTCCTCTAATTAATCTATGAGCCCTCCTCACATTGTTGAGAGCTTAACACAAATCCCACACAGCGTTTCCTTATTTTAATTTAACAATATATGCTGGTAGGGCATCCTATCTCTGACTGAATAAGCATACATGTCATTCCCTCAAAACAAAGTAACGCAGTTAATCATGCACAGGTTACTCACAGAAAAATAATACAAGACGTTCTCTCCCCAACATCTTCCTCCCACATTTGTCTGCAATTATTCACAGTACACCCTCACTTGAATTCCTTTTCTGTTTTGCATAGCGAGGAAGCCACTTCTACATATTGCTACTGTGTCACCAGACAGACTGAATTAGAACCACTATTGTGAGGATGTAGGATATCCTTTTGCATCTTGGAACAAGAGAAATGGTTTCCTCAAATGCAAGCAGTTATTTTTCAATTAAAAACAAAGGCAGATCTGTCTTACTGCCTTTGCAGTCCAATGCACACTTGTTAACTTACGGAGGAACCAACCAACCTCCCTCCTCGATATGTTCTGGAGGGCATGTGAGTTGTTTTCTTTTCCCATTGATTATTTAATTATGGTATTAGAAGTAGTCCTTAAAATCAATACGCAAATCCACATAAAAGTGATTCTAATGAATTTCAAGCTGCAGAACCAAGCATTCAGAATTTAGGCAAGAGACCTCAGGATTCTTCAACATTACCTCTACTGTTCCTGCACAATACACACACCCTTCAATCATAATTTCATTTACCACCACACTGCCAGGTTGTCATCAGTGGGAGTCAAACCCAGAAATGCTGCATGAAATGAACTCTGAATCTCCCTTTTCCTGTTTGCTCATGGCAGGCTCAAACTTCTTACATCACCTAGGTATCAGAATAGGACACGGTGCAACACCGTATATGCCTGGGTAACAATCACGTCCCATTTTTAACGGGGTTTTGATTCAGTGAGTAGGATGACTTTGCTCAAGAAACAAGTTTTTCTGTCTACTGTTTTATTCTATTTTATTTATTATATTGCGACTGCTTCTTCCTTCCCCTTTTCACGTGTATATTGACTAACATCCAAACCTTGCACTGAACAGGAAATTCTTGGTTTGTTCTCTCCTGTACAGTACCAAACAGTACAGCACTTGAGTGCTTTATGACTTCAGAGAATTCATCTGTGGAATAGTCTTGGAAAGTAAGAACTTTCTCTGCATCTGATTTATATTTATAAAATGCCCAAATTGTGAAGGAAAAACTACACCACTTAGGGGTTCCTTTAAGTGATGCCAAACTTCAGATGACTTTTGCTCAGCATTTTAGAGGAGTTTCATACTGGCAGTTCTTGCCAGCTTCAATGAGGACAGAAATTCTGAATTTCTAGAAGGATGAACGCCACACGCTGAGGCTGTGTCTCATCTGACTTCAGACACCCAACAGTCAGTTGTCTAAGCTAACAGTCTGTATTTGAGTGAAATAAATGGAAATAAATGCCTTCACAAGGAAAAATCACTTCTGTACTGTGTTAGATGAACTTCTCAGGACTTCCCTGCCCTTATCTGCCAAGTGTGTTTGTAACTGCATTAGTATAAATCTTTTTCTGCTAAGTGTAAGAGTCTGGCACCTTAAATGTTTATATTATATCCATAGATTTGAATAAATCCATAAATGGCTATCACGGATTCTGGAGGCTACTCATAAAACAAGAAGCTGAATAAATAAATAGGATAGGAAAACTAAATTACACCAGTGCTGCTGCCCCATTCCCAAACTGGAAACATCTCCCTTTTCTCTCACCAAATAAAAAAGCCAGCAGTGAAGCAGAAAGGGAGCTGAAGCCCTGCACAAGAGCAGTGGCTGCTGCACTGTGACAGGACTGGTTGTGCACCAAGGGCAGATGACATACGCAGACACAGCAAGTAGGTAATTCTCTTTTTTGGGTTGGGAAGCCAGGCTGGAGGACTTCTGGGAGACAGGCAGATAAATGCTCATGAGACTTTCCAGGTTGTTCCAGAGCACTTTTGCCTCCAGCCTAACTGCCCATTGCGGAGTTTAGGGACAGTCACTTGGCAGAAGATCAAGCCAGGGAGGGAGGTAAATGATCCCGTACACAGGACTTCTCCACCAGATGGTGGTCACGTACCTTCCTGATCACAGGCAACCCCTTTGGAGGGAGGGGGAGAGGTCCCCATGGATTGGAGGAGTCATGCTACAGAGAAGCGCAAATCAACTCTCCAGCGTGTGGCTGAGTATGTCATGCCAGTGAAGCACTACGGGCAATGCAGCCATTGCCGGATGGGCGCAAACAGGACAGGTCTCTCAAGGGAAGGAATGCAGATATCTCCAGAAGAAATCTTTACATACTAGCAAGTTATCTTGACTCTTCTCACAGTCACCACAGCCAATGGAATCTAGGGCATGTCTGAACTCATCTTGAAGCAGTAATTTAGTGCGGAACAGATAAATCATATCCTAAAGGGCCTATTTCTTTTCACTGATCTTCAAATTCAGCTAAAGCAAATAGCTCAGATGACTACAATAAAGACAGCTAAAACCAGGAGAAATGGATTCCGTCACAGCAATCTTTAGTCCTGTGAAAGAAGCCAGTGGTTGTGTATGTGGGCTCCAACAAGTGGAGGACAACCTTTGAGAAAAGATTTTAAATGGCAGCATAGAAGGCTAAAGAACAAGATCTTCTGAAGTACTGAATTTCATGCAAAGGATCAGGCGAAATTAAGCTGTCGCGTGAACTGTACAGAATGATGTAACTTTAAATTTTAGACATTGGAGAAACTTGTGGGAGGGATGATAGCTGTACAGGATTGGTAAGCTTCACTAAATTAAATAGGCATCAGGCTAATGACACTAAAACTAACAGATGCAGGAGGACCTACGGTTCAGCTAGGAAGACAGTCACAGAATCCTTTTATCCTTAAGTCCTGGCCTGAAGAATAGGACAGAGGTTGACAAGGTTCAAGGATATAACAATGAAGAGCAGTTTCAAAAAATGGAGTCCCAAACTAGCCCAACTGCATCATCCAGTTCTCAAGCTCATTTAACTTAAGCTCATTTAATTTCTTCTATTGTGTTTGCTGAATTGATAAATTATCAATACAAGGAAAAAAAAAATTAAATTGGTTCAAGTGTGTATATGTTAAAAATTATACAAAGTTAACCAAGATGCATTTCTTAGAACACAGGTAAAGCTATAATATTGATAATTGTTAACCCTAATAGCAAAGTCCTTTAAAACAAATCTCTTCACAGAAGAACTACAGAGAAGTTTGACAGGAAGTGTGAGTTGAGGTAGTTATAGTAGATACAGATGACTTACACTCATTGTGGTCACAAAATAGACTGGAAAGATATTTATAACCATAAATCAGAAGATTTGGCCATTGCATTTTTTAAACAGTCATAAAGTTATTCAAAGAATTCAGTTCTACAGTGGGCAGGTAGCGCTCGGCTGATTTTCACTGGGGTCCTCTTCCTTTTTCCCTTACTACTTCCCTTACCTTTTCCCTTACTAGTCCAGTCCTGGATATTTGCTATGTAACTTATTAGAAATGTAGAGCATTCTCTCTGCAGTGACGCTGACAATATGTCTTTACTACAAACTTGCCCTTACTAATGCAGTTTTCTCTTTGCCAACCTTGTTGATATCCGCAGCCTCTCCTGACATTCAGTTCAAATGTCGCTCATAAAACTGTATTTTTTGCTCTTTATTCAGATCTTATCAACGATATCTCTGAATAATTTCATTTCCCGTATTTCATCTGCAGTAATTACCCGCCGTAACAAATGCAGGCTGCTTGGTTCAGCCTGCCAGGTCTCTACCCCCTTCTCTGTCCTAACTAGCAATAGTGTCCTTTCTCAGCCTTTTTCTCTGTCCTGTTGTGCCAGTAACAGAAGCCTTGACAAACCTCTATTTCCCAGTTTAAATCAATGCGTTAAAACAAACAACAAATATATGTTTAGATTTTATGGAAATACCTAACAGAAACAGACACTACTGCAGTGTTTACAGGCCTGTAAATTTCCTGCACTGTTTAACATTTCATTTCTTTTTCCTTCTAGACTAAAAAACAATTGTTTTTTATTTTCAGTGCCCCAGGGGAAATTTTAAGGATCATTGTTTTGTGAGGTCTGAAGCTCACCTCATCAGTAGATCTGATTCTCCTTTTCTCATTTATTTTTATTACTTTAAAATGTAAAACGATGAATAACTATGTATGTGAAATGGCTCACTGGGACTTCCTATAGCCCCCATTAGAGTGTGAAAACCTCAAAGCAGAGAGCTTAAACACACACTACAGTGATTAACAGAGCCCAGCAAAACCCGCAGAAGAAAACGGAGCGTTACTTACACAGTCTTTTTGTCCTGGCGTAAGAGTTTAGAAGAAAATTCACTAAGCACTTCAAGGAAAGCAAGGTTAGGAGGCGGATAGTCTTGTCCTTTTTGATTCTGATATTTGAAGGCAAACTCTATGCCATCTCTATAGTAAAGAAATATTAAAATTTTCAGGTGTTTGTAACAAAATAAAGAGACATCCATCACTGCTAAATGCTCCCCAAAACCCGCACTGTGATGAAATTCTTTATAGCCCATCGTAACTTCCCCCCTATTACTAGCAAACAGCTGCTTTTGGACCAAGGGGAATCCGAAGTTCCCTCTCAACTCATGAGGATTCAGTCTCAAAGACAACATATTGCCAGTCATGTGGTGAGAAGGAACGTACCACGATCTAAGAAACTTGGCAGGTGCTGAAAGCCACTGCCTTAGCAGGAACAGCCAAACGGCTCACTCTCGTTTCTGCACAAAGCGGAAGCTCGCAATAAGAATAATATGTGAGCTAGGACAAGATCTAACTTGTGCATCAGGAGTCAGAGAAGAGAATTTACTTACCAGGACATCAATACATGCATCTCTGCCTTATCTTTGCTTTATCATTTGAGACTAAAGAAAACAATTTACTTTCACGTTATCTAATAATGGCACATGCACGCCTTGACTTCTCTTTGTTTGCCACAGGAAAGTGTCTGGTAGTGTTTTGATCATGCTTTGCTAGGTCTTAATGACTTAGTCTCTGAGATAGCAAACTTTAATATTTTAACCTTTTTATGGCATGGGAAAGTCATAATTTAAATTTCTACACTTTCCTACACAACAGTTACATAAAAAGCTTCAATCCACTTAACAAAAAAAAGATTTCCAAAGTATTTCTGGAACACCTTTTTATACCAAGAGCCCTTGGTGCCTACAGTATCCCCAGTGGTGTGGTACAAACAACTATCTACGGTTGTTAGACACAGTCCACACAAATATGTGTAACACCAGTGGCTTTACCTGAGATAAACACAGCCATTCCAATAAATTCCAACAAATAATTAGGTAGCAGCTAGTTTTTCTTCCTCTCTTACATATCTGCATGCGCATTCCCCAGCATTTTTCTACATAAACTAGAAAAAATATATCCTTATTCCAGGACCTGTTAAGATTACATACCTTTAGAAAAGGCATGCTGAGCAAAGCATTTGATCTGAAGTAATATAAAAATCTAGTTTATTTACCACCACTCACTTGTGTAGTGTGGCCACAGCCTCTCTTGTCTTGATCTGATCCAAGCCAAAAGTGAGGGCGAACCGACGGGCCAGTTCCTTGATTCCACTGACATGGGCAGATGTCCTGTCCAAATTGGGACCTTGCTCCTGAACAAGCTCATTAAACAGCTAGAGAAAGAATTCCGTTGTTAAAATCTGTGAGCTAGGAAACACTTTTATTGAGAAAGACTTGTGTTCTTAAGCTGTTACGGCTAAGAGTGGACAGTACAATGACTTTTTTCGCAAAGATGTAAAAGAGCTCTCTTATATTCAACGTCTAATCCACTTCAGTTGCCAGACTTTCCTCTGTGTAACTGCCGTTTGCCAACTGTCCCCCATCTTGTGCTTGTGCAGACGATAACTCTTAAACACAATTTTGCACTTCACGGAATTACATCTATTATTTTCCCAACTCATCAAGATGATTCTGCATTCTGATGCCATTTTCTAAGATACCTACATCACCCATCAGATCAGCATCTTCTGTGAATTTAGGAAGCAAAATTGCTATTCCATCATTCAAAACTTTATGAATATCTGGATGGCATTACTGGGTAAATGCCTTCAAAGCCTGCTTGATAATGCCCTTTCGGTACAATAATGAACTCCTCAGTAGTTTTCCAATCAGTTCTAGATCTTCTTCTGGTACTGCCATTTAGACAGGATTTTCCTAACTTGCTAACAAGAATATCAAGGGAGACAGTGTTGGCAACAATATTAAATCAAGTTGCATTAAATCTACTGTTTCTCTGATACCCACAAGTTCTGTTACCATATAATTAATGAAAGCAGCCTAATTTGACATGATTTCTCCTTGACAAATTTATACTGGCCGTTACCTATCACTCAGCACTTGCAAATAGCTTGTCTAATTATTTTTTTTTCCATGAAATGACATTAGCCTGACTGATCTATGGCACCTGGCTTTTTCTCTCTCCAAGTTTTAAAGACAGGAGCTACTTTGACACTCGCCAATTCTTCTGGAAGTACATCTGTTTTTCTCAAGTTTTCACAGATATCTCTCAGCTTCCAGATTGCTACAGGAAATCCCTTAGTTCTCTGGGATTAATTTGGGGAGGCTCAGCTGATTTGAAAACATCTAATTTATAGAAGTAATTTCCCTATGTAATGGATATAACTGGTACTTCAAGGGCCTAAATGGTATTTAGTGAAGCACATACTTTGTGCTGTTGGCAGAACAAGGATGGATTTCATCATCCAGCCAATAATTTATGGTTGATGTAAAGAAAATTTTTCAGGGAAAAAATATGTTTAACAATATTGGAAGACTCAAACTAATTAGCTTGAAGTTTGGAAAAAAAACAATCAGTATTTAGACAAAATGTAAAGAAGATGTATTACTTCCATCTGATTATAAGAAAAAAAAGTCATCCTAATTCTTCTTGTTGACTAGTACCAATAAACAAATGCTATAGATCAGCTTGGACCAAATTGCCTTCACGGCTCTTCTCTGCTTTTCTGCCATTTTAATCTGACCAAAACTTTGCCAGCGTGGCCTTAAGGAGACAGAGATTACAGAGACAAATGAATGGTGGCAGTCTGAACAAGGAGCAAGACAATCTCGTAACAGAAGCGTAGTATTTTTCACTTCATTGTAAAGGGCATCAGAGAAAATCCTGTCCAGTAGTTTTTGCATTGAGGTTTTTCTAACAAAAATCAGTATCCTTACCTGTTGCAAACTGAGAATGAGGGTCTTTGCACACTGGATTTTATCAATTTGCCTTGTTTTGCTCAGGGTTTCCTTAATGATATCTCCATAGTCATTGTAGTACTAAAAAAAAATGTGGAAAAAACCTTCTTTAAATCTTTAAATCAAACCTTTTATACAGTTTCTTACAATTTTCCCGATACAAGATTACTTGTAATTCTTGTTTTGAAAAGGCAGCAGATGCCAAAAAACGCAGTCTCAAATCCAGATTTTTTTGTGAGTCGGAGATGATGTTTCAATAATCAAATTCAAAATGATTGGTAGCCTGCACTCAGCGATGAGATAAAGAACTTCTGTACGTGTTACTATGTTTGTTTTTCAACATATTTGTTACAAAACAAAAGAGTATTTCCTACCTCAAACTAAATATTTGATTAAAGTCACCCACAGCTGCAAATTCTGAGAAACAGCACGACTCTGAACCAACACACCCTTCAACAAGTAGGTGTGAACAGACACCAGCACACAGGTGTGAACCACCATATACAGTGCAAGGTGACGCAGATGGCCAGGAAAGGAATTCACTGAGGCCGCAAAGCTGAGTAAGGTATTAGTCAGTACAAAGTGCTGGTTTTCTTTGTATTAGAAAAGTGGTTGCTGAAAAGCACAGCCTATGGTATGGACCATTTGGGTAGAAAACCGTGTATAATCATTAAAACTTCCAGACCGAGAACATAATTTTTTTTTCCAACCAGTATTCTTCCAGCCTGATTAATATTTCTGCACTTGCAACCACTTATTTTCATTGCCTCTTAAATATCGCTCCTGCCTTCTTTGGGACCGAGATCCTTCTGGCTTGTATTCCAATTTAAATGCAATTTCTTTCACTCCCCCCCAATTTCAAGAGAAGGAGGGGTGTGGGGAGAGAAGACCAACCCAGAGCAGCTGGTAGGAAACTAACCTGAACTGTGACAGTTTCGGTTTGAAACTCCTGCTCTGGGAAAAAAACCCTATGCGAGACTAACCCCAAGGAGAGCGACCTGGCTGATGGCTAGAGTGTGCGCTGGGGAGTTCATTGTACTGTGTGCTCCTAATGAAGAGGAGGAGGATTTAAAGTTAGATCATTTATATTTCACATCAAAATCTCAAACAGGTTTTCCTGCTTGATTGTCACCTTTGTGATGACTAATCCCTTACAGAGAGACAGGCGAGGTATAATCTGAGGGGCTTTGTGTTGCGTGGCAGTGTCAGGACTGCTAATGTGCCTGTTTTCTGGCAGGTGAACTCGTAAGTACAGAGTGCAGTGGTAGCTGAGCAGCAAGTCTTTCTGAATTTCATTGGGACTAAATACTGTCTGGAAGCAGCCTAAGTTGGTAAGACATTCAGTGCGTTTCTGCAAAACTGCTTCCTTATGGCAAGCAGCAAGACTGGGAGACTCCCAGGGAAATATGACATCAAACAGGTAACTGTTATTGTGGATTCCAGGAGTGAATGTGAGTAGCAGGATAATAAACTCTCTGTAGAGGGGAGCCCATCTGGAAATACTCAGCACCTTATAGACCAGCTTTTGGTGCTGCCTTTAACAAGGTACTCCTGCTGCATAGGAGAGGGAGCTCAGAGCTTACTGCTTCTCAGTGGCAGGTGTAAGGAAAAACTATTACAAAAAAAATCAAGTAAGGCTGGAAAAGCTTTCAAAAGTGTTCAGCCTTTAACTACTGCACTGGCAGGGAGAGAACCAGGTGACCTGACCCTATAATCTGCGTTCAGTTAGGAAGAGGAGAATACACAGAGATGTACCTTCATATAGTGTTTGAAGATATCTGCTGCTGCGTGCATGTCCACAATGTCATAAATTATCAGCTTGCTAAAGGCAGCCAAAAGGTTTCTTCTCTTATGTAACGCTTCTATTTTGTTAGCTTCATCCTCTTCATCTCCCTCTGAAAGCATCAACAACAATAAAAATGTTTGTAAGTCACAGCTGTGTTCTAAAGCAACATTACAGAAGAGCAGCTTTTAGAAAAAATCAATTCTTCAAAATGCAGCAAGGATTGTTGCAGGAGAAGCTAAAATGAAAGGTGGTAATTCTTGAGTCCTGCCTGTGTTAGGACCTTCAGGAAAGTTCAGGAACAGGAGGCACCATTGACCCAGGATGATACCTATATCCTGAGTAGCTACTGAACATAAGCTGCATGAACTGAATCGCTGATTTTCTTCACCCTGTGAAAGGCCACTGTGAAGACTTGTTGAACACTTTTTGCCTAACTTCTGAAACACAGGACATTGGGAGATGCTTCTTTAACGTGACAAAGCTATAAATTAGAATATAAATTCAGAAAAATTAGAAGCAGCAATACTTCTACTGCATGCCTTTCAGATATGAAATCGATGGCTCTAAAGCATCAGTACCTACAGGAAGTAAAATTCAATTGTAAGAAACATTAACATTGAATGGCAGTGTTGTAAGTATGAAGTCCCCATGTGTGACTCTGCTCCTTAAATGGAAATTAAACTATACACGTGAAATGTAATATCATATAATAAAAGCATATTCCACAAATTTTGTAAGAAAATGAAATCAAGCTATAAAATTTGTGATAAAAGTAAATGTTCTGTGGTATTCAGAAGAGCTAATTCTTGGAGGGAATCTTCCAAGCAGTTTGCAGAAGCACAGACCTGTGGCGGGGGGGAGAAGGGACATAGTGTCACTGACAGTCTCTTGCTACACTCTTACTAGATCCACAGTTCTTAAGTCACGTATTTGATCACAGGAAATCTCTTAGGATCAGTGGAGTTGACTGTGGATATGAATGCCTGTTTTAATCCTGAGATGGTTTAACCCACAGAATTGAAGCTCCTTAGCAGCTACCCCTGCCTCTTCTTAATTTCCTTTTATCATTACTGATGTGTTCTGAATACCAAAAGTTATAAATGGTCAGACTGGCATCATGGGGTCAGCGTAGCGTTGGGGAATGGAGATTACATACAGAGATCTTCATCCATCTTTTTGCTGTCTTCCCAGTCCAGTCACAGCATGTTAAATGCATGTTCCTTTGCTAAAGAGCAAAAAAGATTAGACACTGTCCTCCTAAAATCAATCCTTGATGTATTATTCTGAACATTGAACTCACAAAGTATGATTAACTGCACATTTCTAGTGAAGGTGTGTTTCAAAATGTATTCTTCTCAGGAATCCGTAAAGAGATGCTCAACAAAGATGTCAGCTACTAAGGAGCTAGGGAGCTAGAAGACTAAAAGCCCCTTTAGAGCAAGAATACCTTCTCTGAGATCTTAGTTCTATATATTGCTGTCTTAAAAGATTTAAAATAGCACCTACGTGTCATGCCAACATACACGTAACAAGAGTTCAGCGGAAATTCAGAAAACGTGCCAAAAAGAGCATTGCAATAGGTGCTCAGCAACTCTTTCACAGAGTTTGACTATTTGGGAATCCATTTCTTCTCCAAAGCTATGTAGGATTCAGAAACTGGGTAGGTTTGCCTACAGGATCCTATAATTCCACGTAGTAACTCTAAAGGATTTCTCCTCTGTGTACTGTTCCATCATACAACCCCCCCTTGAAGCCATATTAAATGAAGTTTGCTGCTGAACTAAGACTGTATGGTTTGGAAATAAATATTAAGAAACAAATAGATCAGTAAAGGAAGAATAATTTTGTCCAGATTTATAGCATGTAGTTACAGGCCACTCCCATGTCTTCTGCAAACATCTCTTTTTATGAATGAACTTTATAAGCACTTACTCTTCTTTAACACAAGAGTACTGAATATTAAATATTTCATATTCATGCCTCTCAAAAATAAAGGAATAATTCTGAAAACATTTGAGCAAATTGATCTGAAAATTCTACTTTATTTTTAATTCCCTGGCTGTTATGAAAAAGGCTAAGTAGAAAACATGAAAGCTAAACATACCCATGCTCTGGTTTTCATCATCTTGGTCAATAAAGACATGGTCCATCACAAAACTGAGGAGTTCTGACTGGAGGCCTGAATCTGGATTAAACACCAAAGGCTGAAGACCTTCTCGACCTCCAGTCATCAGCTGATGACTAAAAATCATCAAGAGATCACAGAGCAGCATGAAAGCCTGAAAGGCAAAAGAGAATGAATGCAGTAAGAACCATAAGTATGTAAAAATAAAATACCATTTAGCTAATTTCCAGATATCCCCTGCTATTATTAAATGTCCTTCTATAACTGTACTTAGTTCTGGTTGTTTGTGTGCTGTGAAAAGTGTTCATGAGGATTTCCCCTAACTTTAAAATATTATACCTTTGATTCCTGTGTAAGGAACTGTGTTTACTACCTCTTCCATGTCCAGAATGATCCACATTCAATTTCTTCTCTATGAAAAGAACTCTAAATCTACCTCTGATCAAACTGTAGCCAAATCTGTTGTAAAGAAAAAACACCTCTTTTGATAAATAGTTAGAAAAGTTAAACAAGCAAAAAAATGAGTAACATTATGAGGGAAAATCCAAGCTGAGTCACTGTCAGATCCCAAAAGTGCAGAGAAAGCAGCTGTAAGCAAAGAAATCCTTGCAGGATTTCATCAACAATTCCCTGCAAAAACAATCAAGTAGCTCTGCACAGCTTTCAAATGTAGGTAAAAGCTGGCCAGGGCAGAACTTGCAATGATTTATGCTCATTGTTATTATAGCCTCATTACCTGAGAAAGGAGAAAGAAGGCAGCTGTTAATAACTTTATTTCTTATCTGTACACTCTCATGCACGAGAATAACACTGTTTTCCCCATGGCTTATGTCGGAGTGGCACAGCCAGCTGTATTCTGCTGCATTACATTTGACACTTGAGCACTTTTCAGAAAGTACTTTTTAATCATCTTCGTTTCTCTATCTTTAACCCCAGGTTCTGACAACTGAGAAAGAGAGGAAGCTTCAAAGCAGGAACGTGCAAAGAGACTCCTAGAAGACTTATGCTGGACGTGCTGTCTCTTCCCCCAGAAGCCTGCAGGAGTCTCACTCAGGGCAGCGTCAGTCACCGTTCCCAGGTAGGTGGTACGCCAAAGGCATTTGCAGCTCAAGGGAGACCGCAGAACAGCTCTGACAGTGCTGTGAATCCCAGTGCAGGCTTTGAGACAGCCCCATGTTCCCCTTCTACAGACAGCTGAACAGAAAGGTAGTTAAATGTGCGTTTAAACATATTTTTAACCAAGCCTAAGGAAAAGTAGTGAGTGAGAGCAATCTGCTTTACAAAGCTCCAAAATGAAATCTTTGTGAACACTGAATGTCATAGCAGCTCGCTCACTTCTTGGAGTATGTTATAAAATCTGAATTAACTATACTTGGGCAAGAACAAAATGCAAATCATTGTAAACTCTGTTCTACTTAGACTTTGGAGACAGATGCCAGTATTTGGGAGGTTTTTCCACTGGATCCAAAAAGTTGTGATTCATTTCAGTGATGATCTCAGCTGCTCTAAACTCCTCTGATACTCACTAGGATTTAAGCTCATCCTATTGTAGGCCTCTAAAAAAGAGCACATGAATAATGCACTGGAAGTGTTTATTTCTGTGCAATATAAAGACAGCAGTGGACTCGGATACAGATGTCTACGTATGGTAGAGAGGTCTAGTCACAGGAGATTTCTTTCACTCATATAGTCCACGAAAATTTGAAACGTTTGAGTCCTGTTTCTATAAATACTTAATACATTTTTCCTTCCTTTGATAAGTACATTGATCTTCTCTGGAAAGAATGTATAGTTTAAGAATCAAATCTGGTAAGGAGACAATATAATTTACAGAGAATTATCAAAAAAACCCATCCAGTAAAAGGATTAAGAAGCAATCCTGCACTTGCAGAAACATACTTTTTAAGGAGGAAAATGAAAAAGATCACAGAAGTGTTAGCTGGAAGGGACTCTGGAGTCTCTAGTCCAACCTACTCTGACCAGGACACTTGCTGTCTCTAGGTCTGCTTGGTCGTGGCTTTGTCTAGCTGAGGTTTGAAAGCTGCCACAGAGCTGTGAATTGCAAATGAGCTTCAAAGAAGAATTTAAATTACCAACAAAAAAACCTGTGGCCACTAATAACAAGAGAATAACAATATGTTAATATATATCGAGAACAAAAACACTGCAGTAACGGGAAGGATCATTTACCTTTTGTTGATGCAAAAGACATTAGTGCTAGCTTAAACTAGAATGGTTGGTATTTTCATGAAGCTAGATGGTATTTTCATGTTATATAATATTAATAAAATATGCCAAGAGTAACTACTCAGAATATTTAAAAACAATTACTAAAGTTAAATCTGCTGGAAGACAAAGACACGTCAGAGCCTTTTAAAAATACATAAACTAGCAACAGCTCTGAGCCTTTAATATTTATATTGCAGAACACAGTGTAAATGCCAAGCAGAGCTACCTTTCAAAAAAATAAAACTGTCTTTTAAATACTATCGTTTAAAAAATACAGGCAAAAACCACAGGCCAGTTAGTTACAGTCTTTGCAAAATCTTGGGTCTGTTAGAAATGCCATTTGTAGACAACTAAAAGATGTCAACAGACTTTTATGAAAATATGCTGATTTATATCAGCAAACAAACCAGCTATTGTTTTTTTTCAGACCGCAAATTATTTCAACAAGCCCTCAGATTTCATTAATTTCAATTTCTAAAGACATAGAGCAGAAACTTCCCACTCCATGCATGCATGGCTTCCCAAAAATCTAAACCAGAGAATTGCATAACTACACTGAATCATAAAAAAAAAATAAAAATCAGATACCTTATTATGCAATCTTATTTCACATATATACTTTTGGCATATGTGTGTGCACACATACACAGGCAGAGAGATGCACGCACTTAAGTCTTCCGTCAGCCTACCAAACCAGGAAGCGCAGTGACCAAAGCTATAATGGTTATATTGATGAGAATCTAAAAACCCTCCAGATCTTTCTATTTCTATAACTAAGACACTGTTTAAATAGATATTTTTACTCTGATTTCTCAAGGAGACGTAACTTTTTGTGAAGTGAAAATTTTTGCATGGTGTAAGAGGACACTACATTTTTATTGTTATACAGAGTATTTTTGTAAAATGAATTAACTTTTTTTCCTGCTAGAAAATATGCAGTAGTATGACCTGTACAACTAGAAGCCTCAATTTTCTCCCATAAGCCACAGTGGGAAAGAGATACAATAATTAGTATTCACCACTACATTGAACTGAATTATTAGGATAACAAAATAATGAAATATCATCGAGGCTTCAGGCATTTGCCTTTGGCAGGAAAACAGTCACTCCAGACTCCCTATTAGTCAGTAATGGGGGAAAAAAAAAGAATAAATATACAGAGAAATATTCAGGGCATTTAAGGTCTCAGTCACCCTCTAAAAGTGCCTATTTCCATCTGTTAATACAGCAAGTGTCTAAAGGAATGGGCTTTTATTTTAGGTGATTGAGTTAGATGCCTAAAGTGATGACAGCTAACATGAGCCCAAGCATCCACGTAATCCTTATTGATATATCAAAAATGAATTTGACATTAGCTGTGCAGTGAAGGCGCTTTTAATACAGCTCCTTTTGCGGAGTGTTTGTTCAGTTTTATTTAGATAGAAGGCACAGATGATTTTACTTTAAGTTTGATATAGTGTCGTCTTGAGTTTTACTACAGTTTAACATTCACACTTTCCTAAAGGCATCTGACAGACATTTCCTTTACCTGTTCTTTGACTGGAGTGTTGACATTTGATAGACACTGCTGGCAGACAGCCAGAAAGGATTTCACAGTTTTCCTCAATACCAACAAGTCCTCCTAGAATAAATATTAAAAAAGGATAATATATAAGTATTAATACAATGTTGCTAGGAAAAAGCAAAATAAAAAGATAGCGATAATTTCATACATTCGATCCTATAAACTAGCCGAACAAAAAAGGCCATGAAAAAATATGCTATTCATAGAGCATAGAGTAAAACATGTCATGAATTTTCAGAGGAATTACCCCATGTTTCTTTGTAATAAATAGTAATAAAACCCCAATACATTCCTGAGTTAAACTGTCTGTATTTTATATTGAATGTAAATTATCAATGTTTCAGAACAAAAAGTGTAATACATCCAGGTCAGCCTACCTGGTGGTTTACAAAGAATTCTTTACTGAGATAAATCAACACGAACAAAAACATAAAATACCAACGAATGTCTCAAGTTCAACAAAAACATTATCCTAACTGCCCACAGACGTGGGAAACGTGAAAGCAAATCACAGACATCTGATGAGTTATGGAAGAAGGATGGAGGTTTGTTGATCTGGAGAAAGAAGGATTTGTGGGTGGAATTGTACCTTGATCTAGAGACAACTGATGTGCATTGTACATGTGGCAGGTTCAATAGGAAAGCTGTATACGTTGACCTGGGGGAATTAACGCTGTACCCTCATGAATCCCTATTTTTTTACAGATAACAAAATAAACTAGTGAAAACAAATGGAAAGAAAACTTAAGATACTGGAGCATAATCATAAGAATACAGCAAGTAGCCACGTGGAAACAGCAGATGAATTGCAGAAGAACCCTCCTACGTGAAAAGGTAGGACTGCCTCTGTTGTAACCAAGAAACATACTGAAGACGTTCCTGCCTTCTTGGCACATACTGAAATAGTTAGATGGTTTTACAGTAGTAATAAACTGAACACCAAGAAGAAAACAAGAACCAGAAATCACTAGGATTTGTGTTAGCTTCAAGTTTTGCGAGAAGGACTAGCTTTGCCAGCATTGATTCATAGATTCTGCTGCTCTGCATTGCTCAGGCGATGCAAATGCTGCTGCCCTGCCTGCTCCTGCCTGCTGTACCACGTGTCTCCCAGCAGTTCTGCTAGGGCCCCCAGAGACAGCACGTCTCACGTGCACCTGGGACCATTCCTTGAAAGCTCTTTCCCTTCCCAGTTTTCACCATCACCAGTTTCACGTAAAGAAGGGATCATAACAGCCTCACACAGAGGCTCCTGCAGGCTTTCCTCCACAGTACCTCCAGCAGCTTTCCAATGGAAGACAGTGTGCCCCACAGAGCAACATCCATCCCAAATCTAAAGAATCTACATAGCGTACATGCAACATTTGCCTTGCTAAATATTTCCATTTTTAATTATGCCAGCTGTTCGGTCCATGTGTCTCATTTCTAGTTTTAGCTTTTCTTATTGCTTCCTATCATAAGATCTTGTTATTCTTTGTTTACTGAAAAGCCTTTTTGTGCTCCATATGTTCTTCTTGTACTGGTTCACAACAGAAGGCAGGTCTGCAAGTGTGCCGAAGCACCCCAAGTGTTCTCAAATCTCTGAACGCCTTATAATGTTCAATAGATTGAGTGTGATTTTCTGAGATGGACACTGAAGATCTATAAGCTACCTCACTTTTCTAATCCTAGTAAGTTTTTCTCTGATAATAGAGCAAAGGATCACTTTGTGCCACCACATTACATGATCTATACAACAGCTCTGCTCTATTCTGAGTCACAACTTTCTTCTGATCAGCCTTCTTGTTCCTAGATATAAACCTTCCATTTGGTAGCATTAAAATGCCTCTTTGGCTTTTTTAATTGTACTTTGTTTAACAATTGACCTATATCATCCATATTTTAAATGCCTTCATTTTACCTTCCCTGATGATTGGTAAAAATTACCAGTTTTTAGCAGAGAACCGATCTCTCCTGGAATACATCAGAAGCTATCCCCTTGTGTGATGATTTCCCACTTACAACTTTTTTCTAATATATTAATCAGCTTTGAGCTGCTGAATGTGAATTACATTAAATTCACATATTCACCTGAAATGCAACGGGATACTAATATCTTACAGCAACTGGTATTTCAACTGGTTTCCTTATCAGTCAAAACCACAAATCTTCTCCAGAACAAATTTATTTGTTCCTTCCGGCCTTATCTCTCAGCCACGTTCATTCTGCCCTTCAGCCTTGTACCGACGGTGTTTTCTATCAGCCATTCCAAGATTTTACCTAGGACTGATGCCAGGCTGATCAGCTCACTGTTACATAATAATCTGATTTACAGCTTTAAACATTGGGATTATAAGCACGTTAATAACTTCCTACTTTCTATCACAATTATATTCCATTTAGATGTTAATGAATTCAACAAACTAAAACCTATGAAGAATTCTATCATAAAGGTTAAAAAGTGAATGAGCATGTCTCCTGTTTTTCTTTCCATCAACGAACGAGTAATATGTAGGTACACATTATTTATTATCCTCCCTCTTGACGGCATGACAAAGATTCATTTTGAAAAGTTACAGACAGCAAAAGAAAGCCTGACTGAACAGTGCAACAGAGCCATCTGGAACTTTTCTAAATTTGGAGAAATCCCCAGACTACTATAGAGTGGTATTTTTTTTTAAAAAGAGAAAATGGGAAGACAAAAAAATGAATCAGATTGTCAAGTCTTTTACTGTTCTGAGGCACACAGCCAAGGCTCGTGAGGTGCGATTACCAGATACGCTGGCTTCAGTAGAAAAAACGGTGTGAAAAAATGTTACCATCCTCTTGGTTGCTAGGGTTAAACCAGGGGGTCACACTGTGAACTGGATCACTGAAGTAACCCAGGATAAAAATAATCCTTTCTTGAACTGTACAGCATAAAAATCTTAAAATTTAACTAGCCCATGGCAGGAACAAGAGTGAGGCACTAAGAGCAAGGACTTGTGGCTCTGCCACCACCTGTAACCACACAGCTGTGTTCGCAAGACTTCCGTCTAAAATTTTTCAGTTATTTTCTAGCTCTAAATTGAAGCGGGTTTTTTTTTCCACTGCAGCTGAGTGGAAATGCCATACATTTGCTAGGTTCAGCTACCAAACCCAATACTTTTCCTCCTATTTCCCCACTGTCTTTCCTCTAAACTACTTACTTGTAGTATTAACTTCCTTCTCCTTGCAACTCCAACTCTTCGATGAACTTTACAGTTCAAGAGCCATTAGCAAACACGATCCAACCTTTTGCACCTTGTGACTCTCTTCTTCCCTTTTGTGCTATTTCATTGTGCCCACATAAATATGAAAAGTCACCAAGTTGCTATGTTGTGCTTTAAATCCCTCTTTAAATACCCTCTACTAATTCCTCTGCCTACTAATCACTTTGTAATAGCTATGCATTTGGGTAGGCTGGCTGCTGCTTATTCGGAACTGTTTCGCCTTTGTCTTGCCTCTGTTTGCTCTATTCACGCTTTTTT
>VXBL01002506.1:145166-189290 GCA_013400195.1 Aramus guarauna | reverse complement strand
TTTTTTTTTTTACTGTTTTAGGATTTTGGTCTCTATTCTTCTATAAATATTTCCTTTTCATTACACACATGGACAGTGCATAGTATAATGCTCTTGGGCACTTGTTTATTGAACACATGAAGAAATCTAGATGGAAACAACAACTGTATAATCTAACCCCCCATCTCCTACCTCAAGACTGTACTTACTCCCCAGGATCTACAGATGAGAACTCTCACTGAGAAATTACCAACTTCCTTTGAAAAAATCCTCAAAGCCCTTTTCAGGTGAAGATCAGTTTTTCTCCAGGCTACAACAGACCTCTCCTACAAAGGACACAGTATAAAGTGCTTTCCCCCAGTACCGTGCTGTTTAGCACACAGCACTAGTCTGCCCAGTCATGGCCTCAGCCTCCTCCGAACATGCACAGGATGACAACCAAAGATGAGAGCGTTAGACTACAGATATTTGAAGGCTTACACATTTCATCCTTACCTGCTGCAATCTCCCTTTTAGTAATCAATTTTTCCTTTCAGATCTTAGACACTGACTCCACAGTTCGATCCCCCCCTACCCCCAGGCCACCTTGGAAAAGTGTTTTAAAATAACTCTGCCCCAAGTCTATGCTGTATTAACTGGTTGAATCTTTATTATTGGGCAGATAATTAGTACTTTCTTACTAATGCAAATAATCAGCAATTATCATCCTTATGGGCTCGGATGTAATGTCCAGGACAGCCTCCAAACAACAGCAGCCCTCTTTGGAGAGAGCTTGCATTTTTGAAGAGCCATCTGAACACCAGATAAAGAATACTTAATTCCAAACAGATTCTGTTCCCCCTGGTTGTCATGTATGACTCTACCCTAGAACCAATACACAAAATTACTAAGCAATTGTGAGCACTACTCAGAGGAGCTCACTTTGAAAGAAACCTTACCAGAGCCACCCATCCCACCCGCAAATCCTCTGCAATAAAATGTACACCTAATGGACGCAGAACATGCCTGACTAAGAAATGGTAAACTTGCCAGTATATACCCACTACTACCAAACTAAATACGTCCTCCCACAGAAACATTAACACCCTTGAATCCTGTACTTACAATTCCAAAATGTTAATATACTTTATCCTGTGCATCAAATGCCTACATGGTAACTAACAAGGCGAAACAGAGCAGCTACTTTTTGCCAGCATGAACTCGCACAAATGACCCAGCTGGCAGCAGATGAACATTTCTTACAGATCAATCCCTCCATCTCTGATCTCTCTGCCTGGATGCTCAAGGGAATTCTAAAAAGTCATCTTCTAAACATGAGCCTGGGAACAAAAATTCATAAATCTAAGGGATACAGAAAAACAAGGACTCAAGATTAGGTTTATGACGCATTATAAATTCCCTTCTTCCCATTAGCCTTTTCATCTTTCATCTTCCTTCTCTTCCACACTGTCCACCTCCTACTTCCCTCCTAGTAACTGTCTTATTACCTCACCTTCCCCTGCTCCCACCCTGGGCAAAATGATCTCCTAATGGATTAAACAACAGATATAGTGCAGATCAGGGTTATGTTCACAGTGAACAAACGACAGTGGAAAGTTTGGTAGAAAAAAACAACACAGAACAAAATGCTACGACCACATCAGGTTTGTGGATTTCTCTTTATCCCGTTTCTGTTGTGAGCAAAGCTGAGGTTGCTGGCCAAGCATGGACAGCTGAAGGGAGCTAATGCAGTGCTCCTCTTGAACCAAGCATGCAGAGCACTCATTATTTTTATAGGGGGTGGGGTGAAATCCCAAACAATAAATTAATTACAGCTCTCTAGGTTACAGTAATTATGATTTGCATTGGGGATTCCAGAAGCAGAATCGACTTGTACTTCAAACGGTCATTCTAAATGGAGCTTTCATAGTTCTTTCCATTCCTATGAACATTATGACTAATACGAGTCAGAATAGAATCAGGAATACATGAAAGATCAAGGCTATTCTGCATTCATCTCATAAAACAACATCTATGTGACATCTATAAATGTATCCTATTTTGAAAAACTAGGCAAAGCCATACAATTGCACTAAGCTTGTCCGCAAGAAAAACCCAGTCACTGAAATAAATAAAGGTCTTTTTCGTTTTGAGTTGTACTGGACCATCATTGTAGTATCACAAACAACAGTCCCCTGAATACTTTGACACCAAAATGCAAAAGCTTCTGACCATGCAGACAGAGGCTGTATGCAAGTCACTAGCTGTAGCTTATGGTAAGTATGTTTCTTTAGCTAGAATTTAGACACAAGAAAACACAAAATTTTTTTCCAGCAATTCTGACAGCTGTCACCCTGCACCATCTATGTTATACTGCAGCAGTTCACTGCATTTAGTTCCAAAACATGGAAGAAACACAGTGAAGGGAGATGAGAATCTTACCGAACGCTCGGTGTCTCAGCATTTGCACCCAGAGCAGGGTAAGACTGGACGTTGCTACTCAAGGGGCCCAGCAAGTGGGAGGAGTTGTTGGGCATCTTTAGGAGTGGGTAAGACACCCAGCAAGACCCAATACTCAAGAGCACATGGGGAAAAATTTAATAAAGGTGTTGCAGACAGTGTCCAGGCTTGGATAGTCGATGAGGTGCTCTAGAATGAGCTTCAGTGTCTTGGTTTTATGGACTAAAGGGCTGAAGCAATGTATGGCCTCCTGGGCTTACTGTTAGTTACTTGGCTCCTTCAGTCAAAGTGAAATTTCTCCTGCAGGGTAACAATGCTGCTAGCTAGCAGTACTTCAGATGCTTTATTGTGATGAGATTCTGAGTTCATTTAAAACAAATGATACGTATTCAGTTTTCTCAGTTATAAGGAGTCAAGATGTAATATCATATACTACCAGCATGCTAAAAAGAAAGAACTTAAAGAAGCTGAGAGGGGGAAATGGGAACAAAAGCCAGAATGAAGAATACNTTTTTTTTTTTTTTAAGTAGCTATTTTTAAATGTCAATATATGTCAGTATTCAAAACCAGTCAAAGAATTTACAATGTATTTTTATAATTTTTAGGCACATAAAATGTTTATTTTAGTAGTACTTTGGTATAGCATCTTTTTCTTTCTGATGCTGATGGGGAAGTACCCTTACTACTTCTGTTTTCATACAATTTTAATTTGATCTCTTACTTTTGAAAAAGCCCTAAAAAGACAGGATGCTGGCCTCTGATTCAGAAAACTGCTAAGGAAAGGTTCTGGAAAAGCTAACTATAACAAACAAATTACATGTAACATTGTCCTGACTGCATTACACTTGTGTGCACACACTTATTGTTAGTAATTGTCACTGCTAGTAACCTTACCTTCATATTTAGCAACATAACAGGTGTAAGTAAAAGGCAAGTGTGGTAAACACACAGAAATATTAAGCTACCTGTGGTGTACAGATCAAGAGCATTGCTTACAATTATTAGGTAAGCATTGTCAACATTATTTATCCATTCACGCAAACTGTTGTACTCACAACAAAGTGCATTAAGTATCTTCAGCAATAAAAATATAAAAATCAGCTAGTATCAAATCCTGATAAAGACAAGCTGCCACTGTTTGTATAGCTTATTTAGACATACGCATGATGTTACACAGATCTTGAAATATCAAATAAATCAAAACACCAACATTGTATATCTGTTTCACAACGACCTAAAATGACTGTATAGTGGGCGGAGGTACAGAGAGTGAGGTCTAATGCCTTTTTAGGCAAGTTCTTCAGTAAAATCTGTATGATCAAATGCCTACTTACTTTGGAAGGGGAGCCCTCAGTGATCTTCACCAGCTGCCAGAGAATAGAGTAATGGGAACACTGCAGTGCCTGAACAACTATCTGTAACAGAAGGAACACAAAGAATCCCAGCACACTGGAAATACGAAGCATATCAGTAAAGTGTATGTAAAATGTATAATGCACTTCGGTGAGAAGAAACAGGAGCAGCTCTTAGGTAGTACTTTTTTTTTCCCCAAGAATATTATGTTTTTCCTTAACCAGTTTGGTGCAATAAGAAACCAGCTTACTACAGGTGAAAAAAACCCCCAAAACTACAAATAAAAATAGAACAGAAAACTGTGCATTGAAGTACAGCAAGAGGTGATACCATAGCATGTTAGAAATACAACCCAAAACCTACAAATCTCAGTTCAAAAGCATCTGTTTAAATACCTCTGAATCTGAGTTCACTAGTAAAACAGTCTGGAAATTTGTCCCATTGTCAAATGAACACGTAGCCCAATTTCTAAGAAAAGGGAGAAAACACAAATTTTCTCATGGAGAAGACTAGGATCATATTTGTGGTGCCCATAAAAAGCACCCCTGGTATATTTTTAAAATTTCAAATCTATATTAGGTACTAAAAATTTCAAAATCTTTTTGGCTTGAGGATGCTTCCAATGGTTTATGGTTCTGTGCAGAATAAATCAAGTTTGTAACAGTTCTAATCGCTTCACAAAATACTTTTTTGAACAATACCACTAAAGAACAAACCATTCCTTTTCAGTGAACTCCTTCTAGTGGACTGGGGGAAGAAATACTGAGGAGAGTTCAGATGTTCAGATTTCAGAACTTAAGATCCTAAGATCTTACTCCTAAGAGTATCTGGGGAGCTGTATCACTGTCAAACCTAAAAACTGAAGATGGCTGGTAGTTGCATGGACAATTTTTACCTGCTGGCCCCCTCCCTCCAGGTAGCACAATTCCAGCATTAAATAGCAACTGCAGAGAGAGCAGAAGGTTATGGCTTAAAGCCATGATTTCACATGGGGGGTGGCAATGCCTCCTCCACACAGTCATTTTTAGAAAATACTTCACAGAATTTCATGAGAATTTTTTTTTTCTAAATGAAGTTGGGTTAGAATTAACAACTAGCTTGAAATTGAAATCAAATTATAACTTAAAATGTGCTGAAATACTGGAGAAGGCAGTCTGCAGTTTAAACTGGAATCCTAGGAGAATCTGAAATGGTCCCTGTGCTCATCCATGAGAAGACTAAAACCAAACAAAATCCAAGATGTGTCCACTAAAAGAACTCCACTGGAAAGGTTAGCCAGCATCCCTGCTAAATGTTCTTTCCATCTCCTGGTTTTCATAAGCTTCCATTTTACCTTCAATGCACAATAATAATTTGTGATAATTCTCATTGCAGCCAAGGTTTACAAATGTTGGGTTTCAATGTAAGCATCATGATTTATGATTGCTTTTCACAGCTAGGAACATCAGTTATTCCTTACTTTACAGATGAGAAATGTGAGGCAAGTAGCTCAAAAATCACAGAACCCAAGATTTTTCACCTCCTGGATAGTGCCTTCCTACAATTTAAATTTCATTCAAAACTCCATGTTTTTCCTAAATAACTGAACTCTGGTACATTCATCTTTTGAGTTTCTCTATGACTAGACTCTTTAAAATTTTGAATCCCCAAATGATGCAGTGCAGGTGTTGCTAACTGTACCTGTTCTGGCATAGCTCCATGTTCAATTCCAGTTCTTAGTAATCTGTAGCAGTTACTGAACAGATCCCATTTTGTGAGATCATGAGCGCTAGAACGAGAGGTAATAGAGAGAGATTAGTTGTGTTCCTCAAAACTCCACATCGCGGCGAGACCATAGGCTGACCTGGCAGCTGAGCAGTTTGTTATTTTTGCAAAACTGAGACAATACAGCCTGCTGACAAAGCAGCTGCACGATTAGTTCACACCATGCTAAAAGCAGAAGTTAGGCTTTCTGAGAATTGAGGAAAAATGTTTTACTATGTGGGATTTTTGTAGGGAGGAGATAAACTCTCTGCGTACCAAACATCATTAAAGGGTACTTAAGTGTAGCTATAAGCTCCTTCTCAGTGTTGCCTCCAGATCAGCTTTCCTCTTTGGTTCTAAACATTGACAGAACTCCAGAAGGCACTTCTCTGGCATTGCAGCAGAAACTGCAGCCAAACTCTAGCAATACATACTGAATGAAAAATGGCTTTAAGAAAAATAAAGTTACATATTTTTCTGCCATTATCATTTGGAGAAAAATAATATAATTATCATTAGATATTAACTATCCTGAAATATCTAAAGTAAGACAGCAAGATCTACATGTCTATGAGACAGAGATGGTGGTTGCCACCCCCCGTTCATTGTTTCACATTTCAGTTGCACCAACCTGATTCACCAGTGAGAGGAACTCAGATGAGATCAGCAATGTATATTCTACAGCCTAACAGACCTCAACAGCTTATGATCTAGTTTTTTTTTTTAATACACAACTGAGAAATACAAAAGCAATTACAAAACATCAGGTTGCCTGAAAGACAAAAATTGTCTCAAAAAATTTAGGTTTAACACATTTTTCTGCAGTGGAATTAAACCGTGGTAATTTGAAACAACATCTAATATGTTCATAAAAGAGCAAGCCACCTCAGAATAATCACAAACTTGGTGATTAAAATACTCACCTGGAAGAAGTGATACTCAGACTGAATTGGCAAGTCTAAATTAGATAAAGCAGTCTTCTTACATCTGGCTCCCTTTCATCCCACACCCTGATCACCAAGACATGATCCTTTTCCCACTCCTTTGCATCTGCCCTGCTTTGGAGCTGCCTGACTTTGTTTAAATAATCAACTACCCTGCTCAGCCAGAAAGAATAATTCTCTAGTTCTGAAGTGGACAGAGGTTGAACTCAAGACTGGGAATGCCTAGATCTTGTTGAAACCCCCTAGTATGAAATGCTTCCCAGTCTGGAGCCTGTTAGCCCTGGAAAACCTCACTGATAAAAGTTTCACAGAAAACAGAACAATTATTGCCCTTGTGGTGAGAGCAAGTGAAAATACACACTCTAGGGTTGTGTCATTGAGCCAAGGTGCATCTTAACTTCTAATTCAAATCTATGAATAGAACAATAGGAAAACTTAAAAAAAGAAAACAGAAATATAAAAATATTCCCCTTGCCTTAGATTCTGGATGGTCTTCAAAGTACGGAAATAAAATGTTTCATATATAAATTACAGGCTGTCAGAGAATTGCCTCTGACTAGTGATATTAAGCACATAGATGCTGCTTCAGCAAATCACAGGGTTGCTAGCAAGGCAGAGTTGTACCTCCTTAATTACAGTGCTGTAATTAAAGCAGTAAAATCTCCTCAGTGTGCAGAGGCAGATATCAGCATAGATTATCCTACAGAGAATACGACAGGACAACCTGTCTCATTTCTGTCTTTTCATTTTAGAACCCTCCATGTCAGGCAGCCGTCACAGGGGGCATGCCCCCTTGCCCTGACACCTGGGCAGCACCTTGGCTCTTTGCTTTGAGCCTTACAGCCAATCTCAAGAAGAGCTTTTCTGCTTCCAAAGCTGAAAAATTCTAACCATATACCAGTTGCACAGGGCTTTTCAATATAAACATTCTTAAAGAAGAACCTCCACATTAAATTTAGGCATATTCTGGTACCGCTTTATCTCTTTTGAACTACTTAGCAATCAAAACAATAGTTATAAAAGTACTTTGTAGTCAATACAATTCTCTATAGAACTTCAGATTGACATAGAGGCTCCTAGAATGAAAATTCACAGAACACAGGATTTTCCTTTAGTCCCTCTCATGTCAGAGAGTCTTCATGGATCAGAGAAAACAAGGCCCAACAATTCATCAAAGGTTTCTTTCCATCCCTATAGATAGCACTGTCTGCTGGGGCGTGTTTCTGCCAGACAGTAGTCAGATGAAGTGAAGGTACCAGTTCCACCATGTTTCTGAAAGCGTGGAAAGAAGCAGCTTAGAAAACTTCCTGTTAGAAGAGGTGATCTCTCCACCCACAAAACTGCTTCTCTTTTTAAAGCAACACAAAGTGAGAGTACCTTGGGCTCTGAACAGCTACGCTAGATACAGTCTAATTTCTCTACTGAGGTTTCACTTATCACTGTTTCTACTTCTTCTGGATATAACAAACTTCTGAGTAACTCAGTCTGAAGGATGGACTGGTCAGGTTAAGCAAAGGGTTTCTATAACAGGAAGAGAAGATCTCCTACCTTGGAAGCGTCCTGACTGATCACGCTTACGCTGATAACAACATGACTCGTATCTGGAGAGTTACTATAGTCATTGCAGGCTTACGAAGTCAGTGTGGAGGCAGGAAGGAATCAAATTCTGTATCATATTTGAGGACTACAGGACAGTGATACCAACAATCATGATTTCTAAATGTCAAACGATGTTCTATATACAACACAGCATGAAAAGGCCACATCCAGAGTAATGGAGGTGATGTCTGAGATTCATGTGTCTTGCATTGAATTAACTGAAGTAATTAAATAAGAAATGCTGATATTTTGCAGCATACAAACTGCTACAGCACTGATGTGTTATGTGTGAAAGCTCCGTTGAATTGGGCTGGAGTCAGTACAGAAAAACTGTCTTCATGGACTTGAGGACAGAAAAAAAATGCTGTAAATATCACTGAGATCCTGGCAAAAAGAGAAGCCCAAGTATATACTCCAGGTGTGCTATTCAGAAGACCTCAAGATAATTTATTACTATATTCTGAAAACTTGGAAGGAAACATTGTAATGATTAATTTAATTTGTATTGGAATACTGACATCCTTGTTTGATGGAAAGACATGAATGAAAAAGTGAGTCATTTGTTGCCATGACCCTCTCAGCAAGAGGATTAGCTCAAGCTTGGGAAACCTCAGTACAGAAGCTTTTTTGGTCTGGAAGGCTTCTCTGATAATCCCCTACCATGTTTTTTTCCACCTTGCTGGGCTGCTTTTTCCTAAAATATGAAGAAGCAGCAACTATAAAGGAAACACAAGCACAGATAAGGTACCGTGGAGTTTCTCTCACTGGAAGAAGAGAGAGACTTGTTTCTTTCCGAAGCCTCAGCAACTACTTTATGAGTCCACTGTTAGAAGATCTGAAAGGTATCAGTTGTTAGCCTGCAATTTCAACTTCTTCCATTGATTTAATTTCTTTTGGCTCCAAATTGATGATAGACAATGACAGTATCAGACAACAGCCACCATTCTTTGAGATCAGAACACTCAATGTGAGTTTTGAATTGAAGATCCTAATCTCATAGCTAAAGGTTCAACAAAAACTCTGTCTCGGATGGTATGATTGTTTCCTTTCAAAAGAGATCACATCAGACGTAACATTCAGTAATGAAAAGATTTCATTACTTCTTTATATGCAAGCAGATATTAATTAGAAAATCCCATTGAACTATAATCATAAATAACAAATCAGCTGAGAAATGATACACAGCTGCTCTTCAGCTCTTTAGCTTTGATTCTTTTCTCTATTTTTTGAAGGTGTAGGTAGATGTCCCCCAACCCCAATGTGTGTGTTATTCTACAAAGCTTTCTTTATAGTTTAAATAAAGCCTAAAGGAGAAAGTACATATGGGAGACTCTCAGAAGAGCCTTAAGATTTGTGCTTCTTTCTTGGATGCGAACTATAGTTTTCACCAATCCTCTCAGGAAAGGCAGAAGCGGCTCCAGCATGTTACCAGGGAGACCAAAAACCTAATTTGCACGTGTCAGCCTGCTGCACTACGGAAATTAGCAACGATTTAATGATCTCTGTGGGACTCTTGTTGAATGGAAACAAAGAGTAGATATTGCAGAACCATTTCATACAATGATCCAGTGTAGAATTCAGGAGAAGTGAAGACTAAGCACAGAAAGAAAAGATAAATGAAATTGCTAAAACCAGTTTGTATTAAAGAGGTGGCAGAAGCAAGGTGCTCTCACATCTTGTGATAAGTAAGAAATGCTTTCTGGTGCTCAGCCATCTACATATGAAGCTCTCTTACATGCTGACCAGGAGCAATTCCTTCCTGCAGTTGACAGAAAAGGGAAGATTTGGTCTTTGTGCTGTGCTCCAAAATTCATAGTTCAAGTGAAATTTTCTGGGTTGCCCTACAAGTTATGAGAGTGTCTGTAGGTCTGAGAGCAGCAGGACCCTGAAAGCTGCTGCCTAGTTACACTGAGCTGGATCGAGCTTAGTGAAGGAGTTTCTGTACAATCCACACAGTTAGACTTTGCCAGTAACTCAACTAGAAACTATTCCTGGCATTTCTGCAGAAAGAGGACACATCTTCCAGACTCCCATCATTAACTATTATTATTATTATTATTACTACTACTACTACTTATTTCTGTAATTTTGAGGAGAATACCCCAAACCCATTGAGAAACTGAGAGAAACAGCTTCCTCCAGGGCTGTCCTAAACTGAGGCTCAAAGCACAGACTAAGCCTGCATCCGCTGGTCCCAGAGGTAGGAAGCGTCCCTTGTGCATTGACTGCCTGTCACGCAGGGGAGTGTGGCTTTTAGTCAGACGCTTATAGGTGTAAAAGCATTTACTGCAAGGGATGGTACGTCACTTGCAAATCAAATCTGTAAAAGGAATGGCATTAACTAAGCAAGGACCCAGATTAATCCAAATAGTTACACTGACAAATACCACTAATCATTCAATGTCTGTTTCATATTTCAGGCCATGTATTTTCTCATTTCTTAACACTAGGCATCAACTGATATTCGCTGAAATGACAAAATTAATGTAGTAGATTTTTGAGGGGAAAAAAAATAAATCACCTACTTGTGAAAAGAAGTTAACCGCTTTAATGTGGAGAGCACATTGTATATGTCATCATCATCAGCTTCTTCGCCCTGAAAATGAAAGGAAATCCATTAAGAAAGTTCAGCAATCCAGCAGAGTACATTACTGCACGGGGAGGAGCACATTTCTTTGAGGGTTTATGTTCACACCAAAGCTGACTCCAAATTTTCTAATGACTTCTATCTAGATTTTATAATAAGAATATTGAAATAACCACCACATGGCACTAGGAAATAAGCAAGATCATCTGAGAATATTCAGCAGTATCACAGTGTTAATACTTAAACTTGTATCCTCTAGCAGGAGAAATCATTCCCAAGAATAAAAGCTGAGCTCTACCTTGTTTTACAAAAAGAACTGAACTGCAGTTGAACCATCAGCTAATGAATGTCCTACAAGAATAAAGCCAAGTGCTTGCCTTGCTCCACACCAGAAACCTGCAGATGTCAACAGCAAGTCTTTTAAAATGATCAGTGGGACAATTCCTTTCTTTTCCTGTCCTTCATTGCTGTTCACTGTGTTACACACTGTAATGCATGAAAATCACATTATCTGTACAGACTGACTTTGGGGTGGGGTTTTTTTTTGTTTGGTTGTTTTTTTTAATTTAGATTTTACAAATCTAGGGAAACTTTTCATTTAAATTCAGTTTTTTCTTTCTGGCATTTTAAAATATCATTATAGTAATATTTTATGCAAACTGAACAGCAAATGCTCTAGTGAAACAAGTGGAAGTAAGGTACTTCCAAACTTAATTTCTTCCAGCAACTTTCTGAAACAGGAAACCCACTTCCAACAATTCTTCTCCATTTCATTTTGATCATTTTTTTTCCTATCTAAAAGCCTAACGGTTGTCCCTTGCCACACACAGACAGGCAGAGATGTAGCACAAATTCTGGAAGGTCTTTTCAGGTTCCGCTCGGAAGTTTTTGAGAAAGCACAAACAAAATGGCAGACAGGTAGACAGCAAAGTAAACGTATTGTATCAAAGAGTGTACAGTGGTGCACTAACTCCTCTGGGTTGCGGGGGGCCTGCTTCCTGCATGCACTGCCTGTTTTACTCATTCCTACAGCAGACAAATTTTATTTACTCTGCAGTGTGACTAGGCATATATACTGTATGCCTGTATGTGGCATATTACTTAAAGACAGAATAAAGCTTATTTTCTTTCATATACAATTCTAAAATAGACTGTAGCTTAACTTTCTATAAATATACATAAAAAATTAGATGTATCCGCTACAGTGCAGTGCATGACTAGAAGAAGTGAAGAAAAAGATCTATGCAGCCCTTAAGTTATGTTTAAAAAGAATGAGAATTACAACAAATTAAGCAGTGCTACACAAAGTTAAAGTGATGCAAAGCAAGAAAAAATGAGTAAGGTTTCCATTCTTATTTAATGTATTCTGTCTTATGCATTTTGAAGGATAAATTCTTACAAGTAAATCCCAGGTACCTCCAGGTTTCAGACCTGTATCTTTATTTCATTCTTTCCAGAGCTCTTTCAATATGCCATTATAAATATTTTACTAAATTCTCTCTTCCACTCAAGACATAATCCAATCTTGATTCTGCTGCCTGCATATCCATTTGGGACTACTGGAATCACCAGTAAATGCACCATTCTCTGCATTTTTCATCAGTTTTCACCCATTCATCCATTTAATTTCTTACATGGACTGTTAAATACTAGACTAAATTTTCAGAAGCAGGATTGTCCCGTGATCTTTGTTTTACAGCATCAGTGCTTTGCAGGCTTAATGGCTAGTACAGAGGATCTTCTACGTGGAGACACAGCCCCAAATAATTATGAAATAGTTGCTGCTGCACTATGTCTTCAGATGGATAATTTCATGACTTGGTAAGAATGTTTTTCTGCAGTTTACCATAGCATATTTTAGGTACTCTACCTAAATTAATTTTAAGAAAACAAACCTCCTGCAGCAGATCCTCTACAGAATGGTTGAATCGATCCACAAATTCATCAATAAGTTGGCTGTGAGCTATGTCAACTCGGTTCTGGATTGTATATTCTTCACTACAGAGTATGCTGTAGGTTTTGCTGCAGGCTTCGAGAACATCTGATTCCACATGCTTTTCCACAACAAACTTAATCTGTTTCAGTAAGGCATCCAGATGCTGTAGATCAGAAAAGAAGTTCAGCTTTCACTTTACCTGAACAATGAAACTCAACGAAAAAGTCATTCAAAGAATACACCAAATCAAGGTTAGATTACTAATATGCCGAACGAAGGCACAGTACTGCGTGACTAGAATAGTAATCAGACACTTGAAAGCAACCAGACTTCTTGCCCAAGGTACTATACCTTTTCCATTCTGCCCGTGCTATAGATTTCCAGGTCAAAATACTGAGGGATTTGCAGGAGATTTGCAACCTTCTCAGCATCAGCAGAATACTAGAACATCATTGAAACAAAACAAAAAAACTAGTGAAGTAAAAATAAACACCCACACTACAGCATTAAAAAGTTTAAAGACAGTTGTAAATACCAGCGAGAGGTTTGTTTTGCTGAAAAATGTACCTTGGATAGCAACATAGGAAGTGCAATAATGAAATGCTCAGTCAATTTATTCCTGTCATCTATCTGAGTTTTTCTTTCTTTCGCTGTCAAGACCTGCAAGTGATCAAAAGTAACTTACGTAAATACAATTTCTGCGTGCAGCATTCATTAATTTTTTCTAAAATTTGTATTACAAACAAAAATCCATGCAAGTGTATTTTTAATAAATCAAAAGAAAAGGGAATAAAAAACCACATTTGGACTGGAGTGATTAAATGGGAGGACCATGTGTCCTAAGAAGCCGTGATTGAAAAGGAAGATATCACATCATCCAGCATGATATTGTCTCAACACATCAACATTTTTTTAGGATTGAAGTTCAAATATAACCCAAGTTAGTGGAAGTTTTGCTATTGCTTCCAAGCGAATTGAGCGCTGGCTTTTACACATTAAACAAAGTGTTAATATAAGACCTCAGGGCGAACTGAAGTATAATTAAGAAAACCAAAATCAAACCACACTATAACAGTGATTTTCATTAGCAGATTCATGGCCTCATCTCTAAACTGGAATGTAATTCTCAGTGAGAACATAATTCCAAGTTCACAGAACTCATTTACAAATTTCAGTGACAGATATACTGAAGCTACTAATGCTGTCATAGCAAAACCACCTTGAAACAGTGAATACAGAGACAATAATCAAAACAGCATGCTTCATAAAAGCTTAGATCTGGCTTCTTGGCTTCAGAAATGGAGACAATTCTTTTGAAAACAAATAATGATAATAAAATATTCAAGTTAGCTAATGATTTATGTATAGCAAAGCTGCCAGACTGCACAATAAGGGTTACAAGCTAAAGTCAGAGAAGAAACTATTTCACAAGAAGGTGAGTGCATAATTAGAAATCTGCTCCCATTTCAACTCAGAGAATATGCTAGCGAGATCATGAGAACACGACAAACCTCTACTGACAAGTCAGAGATCCCTGCAGTTACCATCCCACAACTCATGATCTAACTGAAAAGAAGCAAAAGCTAAATGTCATACCTACATCTCTCTGTAAGGGAGGAGGAACAGCTGGAAACAAAACATGTGCTTGGATGACAGGTAGCCTACTGTCTCAGCAGGAATCCAAAACACCCACGGAAGTGAACAGGAACAGATTTGTAACCAGGGTAAGAAACCGCTTCCATAGTACACGGCAGACAGCTGGATACATACAGCAGCAACCGCGATTCCTGCCCCAACTTGTGGGGCATCAACCACCCATGCCTGCAAAAGCCACCAGCTCATCGGAGGGTGACACAAATGCAGCTAGCATGTCAGGCTCCCACCCTCTAACAACCCAGTCATATTCTGCTGACCAAATATTGCTAATTCAGTGATGCTATTAATTAATCTGGGTCCCTGGGATGATCTTGAGGCTCTTTTGACCATCCTTCAGAAGGCGAAATTTATTTTACTGAAGTGTTTTCTTTAGCTTTGAAGAACTACAGACACTGAAAATGTAAGTTCAGCAAATTGCTTAGTCTTAAGTCAACTGAAGTGTTGATCTCTTGAGATAGAAAAAAATACTCGGAAAGCTAACAGTGACATTATATGGTGCTCCAAACATGAAATTTTTTTTAAAATTTGAAGTCTGCTAGAATTATTTGCACCTAGAGACAAAACACAGTTAAGTTGTGCTGACAATACAGTTTTGGTAACACAGGATGATACATGTTTGTGTAAACTTGAGTAAGTGCTTTTATAGATTCCCCCCACCCATCCCTGAAATGTTTTAATAAATTAGGAATGTCTTAGAATATGCTTTATACATTAAGGTACATAAAGCCATGTTTGAACTGATGGTTTCTTGGACCTTTTCCTGAGATGCTGTTTCTGGACATGAGGCTAGCCTGGGTTTGGCACATAAAAATTAAGCAGCTAAGCAACTGCATTTAGTTCAGCAATAAAGAACGCTAAGTCTATCTCTAGATTTCACCTTCATTAACTCTGTGGCTTTTGTTAATAAACTAGTTACAACTATTCAGAAAAGAACCTTACAGAACCTTACAGAAGCACCACACGTTCATATGGGTTTACTTCATTTCAGTCTAACCTAAATAAGAGAGGGATTACCAAAAATGAGGAAAATAGGTTTGGGAAGCTGAGACTTTCTTGGAACATGGATACTGTACTTATGGAGATCACCCTGACCTTGTGACTTATACTGAAATGCTTAAAAGTGCATACCCAGCCTTAGGATGGAATTCCACTGATCCCCAAACAGTCACTATAAAATAAATGAGGCGGCAGCTAGATTGCAATATGGCCAGAACGTCAAATTCTTAAATTTTTAGGGCACTCAATGGAAGAGGCAGAAGAGGATGGATACATAAACCCACAGATGTATTCAGGTTGGTCCCAGTCCCACCTCTCCTGCTCAAAGCAGAGCCAGCTCGGGGGTCAGACCAGGGTGCTCAGGGCTGTGCCCAGTCAGGTCTTCAAAACTGCCAGAGATGGGAACTGCACAAACCCTCAGCTTCTGTAAATTTTACGTCCATAGCAGCAGCACACTCCTTTTGCGGAAGACGCTCACTGGTAATCTTGGTTCTGCCCCTGAACTCTGCACTTACAATTCTAATCTAGACTTAACATTAAGGGCCATAGACGTGGGTACATTTTAAGTGTAAGCCATGGGGTACGATAAAAAGAACATCTAAAAAAAAAATCACAGAAGAAAAATTTTTTCATGCTGTAAATTTATATTACTTTACTTAGCAATGCAAAATCCAAAATGAAACAAACAAAACCCCAAACATGTCTATAAATAGAATTTCTACTATTTTTCTTCAAAAATCAAGATCTTCACATGAAACAAGAAACACCGATTATAACAACATAATTTAAAAGTGTTAAAATGTGGCACTGTAGACAAATATTTTATGTTACTATAGTTACACACACAGGTCCGAGCAACCTACTGCAGTACCACTTACTCTCTTGCCAGTGCCTCTGCCTACTGGAGGATGTGCTTCAGCAGCTTGTCTGATTGTACACACCATCAACTCAATAAGAGCACTCTCCTGCCGGTCGGACATTGCTATGGAGGGAAAAGAACAAGTAACGTCAGTTCTCATGTGCGTGCAAGACATCTTAAAGACAACAAAGCTGTGAATGCATTTGTAGAATACAGAACAACACAGAAAATGTTATTTTGTCCCATTTATAAAACCAAGGCTTTCTTGCTTGCTCTCTGAATTACAATTCACATCATCTCAAAATGGATACCGCAGCAGAACTGAAAGAAGTCCAGAGAAATGTAGTCTGGAAAAAGGATGAATGAAGGGGAATATAATAAGATCTGCAAAATAAAAAGCATCATGGAGGACTGAAAGCAACTGACTGTTCACTGTCACTTCCTTATAAAATATTCTCCCCATCACAAAATACGATTTCTGTTCTTCGGGAAATACTTCTGGTCACATCTAGAGGATCAAAACCCACTAGGCTATGCAGAAGCCAAAGAACCAAAGTGCCTAATTTCCTTAGGAAACTACCATATAAATACCACAACTGTAGCAGGTGGATACCAATTTTGCAATACTGAGATGATCAGCACATCGCACTAGGAAGCAGTAAGAGTACATTGGTTTTTCAACCACCTAACCCCTGCGAAAGTGCTTGAAGCAGGAGAATCCAAGAACATCTAAAAGGATCTTGACTGACACTCAGTATGGTTAGGAACTCTTTGCCACCAACCTCCCTGGCTACCATGTGCACACACATTATTAGCCAAAGGAGATTCAAAGCTAATGGCAAAAGAATCCCCTTATTTTTTTTTCCTCTTGAGAATTCATTAGGTTTTTAACATTGTCTGGAAAAAGCCCATATTTAATTAACACCACTTGGAGTGCTTGTTTATTCAAAATTGTATTAGCTACTTAATCTATTGAAATGTTCGTGTATACACTAGTCATTTAAACATTCAGACAAGGAGTCATCCTAGCCTATAATATTAGGGAACCACAGCACATCAGGCTTCACGAAATGAAAAATAGAGTACAAAAATGCTGGTTTTGAAGCCAAGTGCATTAAAAATGGCTTAAACTAAAATTTTCTTCAAATATGCTAAATATGTTTGCTAAACAAACCACAACATAAATACCTCTATCACCACAGCGAAACACCTTTTTAAAGAATAATCACCAATATTGTGCGGCATCAGTAAAGTACAGAGGTTGAACAAATACCTTCTTCTCCTTGGACTGGTTCCTCCAAGAGCAATTCTGTCATACATTCCCAGTCTTTCAACAGTTCTTGAGAGCTCTCCCACAAACTGTCCACCAAATAGGCTGCATGTTCATGCAACTAGAAAATCCAAAGCAACCATCAGTTCCATGTTTTAATGGAAAATGGAATAAAAACAAATCGAGCTTCTTTTCCATAAAGCAGCTTGTGTGTGGGGAAAAAAAAAAATCTCTCAGAGTTTTGACGTAGAAGCCATAAACTTACCATTCCTCACTTTCTTACTGCATTATAAAAAAGAAAGATAGTGAGACATGAGACTAAGAGAGGGTTGTAATGTATTCATTTTGAATAGGCATTTACTTTTCATACATGCTGCCTCATGCTCAGAAAACAGTAGCAGCAATCCTGCTGATTACGGGAGGTATAGAATTAACAGTAACTTTAACTGCAAAAAATGTTTTAATGTGAATTAACACAACTGTTGTAAAGTAAGAAAAATAATACATAGGCTTCTACAGTTTTGTAAACTGTTCTTTAACCATTATCAAAAAGTAACAAGCACAAAATGCAGATCTGATTTGCTTGTTAACTGGAAAACATCTAAGAGTGTAGGGAAGATGGTGTCAGTACATTTACCTACTCTTCTGACAGCTTTGGGCAAAATGTCTCACAGAGCTTACTGATGCTTGTCACAGCTTTACCTAGTTCCTCTTCTGAATGCACCCTCTCAGATTGCAGTGCTTACTTCTAGCCTTGTGCAGATGGAAAATCCCCATTCTCTAACTATTAAAACTAACAGGAGTCATAATATTCCACTTTTCTGTTGCTAACAACTCTCTCAAAACCAGCAATAGCAAAAACTGGCCCTGAGAGAGAAGGTATCTTGGGGAGCAGCACATGGCTCGCATGGGAAGGCACTTCGCTGATCATGGCAGAGCTGAGTTTCTTTTCTCCGCAGAAGGACAGACAAGCTTAACACTAGGTAACTCCCAACCACAAATCCTCAGATTTAAGCTATTTTCACCAGAAAATACAATGATCTTACAACCTAAGTCTTTAAGAAGCTGGAACTAAAAATACATTCAGATAGCAGGTTGAAGGCTCACACAGGTAGTGACATTACATCCAGACTTAACTTGTAGGTTTATAAGGTGTTTCTAAAAAAATGTTAACATTAGCACTGTACCTAAATGTTAGCCTTCCTTCTCAGCAACTCTGTTTCTTTTTATGTTTTTCTTTCACAGTCAAGACTCTTGTTCAAGGCTTCATTACAATTAAAATACTTGATTGCAATGCCTTTCCTTTTGCTTTTCATGCAAAATCTGTTTTCCTCCCTTCTGTGGAGACACATTTCTGTCATTTCTTTCAGTCTTCCTTTGCCACCTATTTATTACCACATCAAACATATCATTTTTAAACCTTTCCCCATCTATCTTCAGAGCACCCTGTACCTGATAGTTTATCTTCTCAAGTTTTCCTCTGCTCCACTCCCATTCCCCACCTAAATTACTATTAGTATGTCTACCATAAAATTTCCCATATGTGCTGTCTCTATAGATGTAACTATGGGCACAATCTCCTCCTGTGTTCATCAAACACTTCATGTCATTGTATGTCTGCCTGCAGTGTCCATCCTCCAACATTCTCAAGAACTGCATAAAGCCCTGAAAAGCTCATCTAATCTCACAGCTGACTCTGCTTTGAGCTAATGTCCCTCAGGTCCTTTCCACTCCGAATTACTCTATGATTCTAATCATAATTTGAGGTATTACGTGATTTTTATTCCTTTCTGGTTCCAATGATGTTACTCCATAAAGAGTAACTGCAGAACTATACTCCTTACACAGTTACCTTAAAAAAGAACAAGTTACATTTCTATGTAGCAAGGAATCCTGGTAGCCACCATACTACCAGCAATGCAGTACTGAGTACAGTGGGGACATGCAAGAGCAAAATAAACCATGAAGAAGATATTGAGTTGAATTTGCTTGATGGACAAGGAAAAGGGGGGCAGGGTAAAGGGCACACAGTATTTCTGGAATTATGAAGGGGGAAAAAAAAGGTTGATAAATCACTGCTTAAGTTCCAGGTTTTATTCAACATGTAAAGGTTAAAAATGAATTTTTTACCTCACTTTCAAGAAAGAAAAGAACCAACATTCTAATAAGGTTTCCATTTGGACTATTTCGCCCCCTCCTCTTTGCTAGAGCCTCTTCAGCTTGGGGATCATGTCTGCTGAACAGTCTAAAAATAAGCAAAAGGAGCTATCATGTTTATCAAAACAAATCTCATGTCTGCAATAATATGATGAGCATTCATTCCTGATATAGTACTTTGTTCATAAAACATAGTGAAAGTATCTCAAGCTATTTCTTTCAAGGGAAAGAGGACATGACCTCTGCCTGTCTGAAGAGATGAATTTATCTTCAGAGTCTTCAAGTTCACAGGACTGGAAGAATTCCACACAGGAAAAAGCTCTCCACAACATATTTATATTGAAAAAATTTGCACAGTTTAATATATTTGCATATTTTGTATAGTTTTGCATTTTTAACTTATCAAGTCTTAGAATGGTGGTAGCACTTATTCCCCCAGTGCCTTAAGAATGAAGGGTGTATCTTCACCGTGGTCACGCTGACTGGGATATGGTACAAACAAACTTGACGTCCCATGAAACAACCAAGCTCAGGTACCAGTAGCAGACTCAAGAACAAAGCAAGCTACCAGCCAGTTATTTGGGTTTTTTTTTTCAGGTAAATGATACTTTCTGCATTGACTTCCCTGATGCACGGCTAATTCCAAACAACCCTCCAACGCTCAAATTTGCTCACTTAGAGATCCCAGATGCATCTACATTACAGTTACAGAACGATTGTTTGACAAGTTTGAAAACTGTTCCTTGCTTTTACATTGAAACTGCAGTCCAAAGGAAATTAGAAATGTGACCCACAGTGTTCTGACTTCACTGCTATAACTCACTGAAAAGAGAAGGATGAGTTACATACAAGCGTTGTATTTTAAAGACACTACCTCTTCCCCCTGCTTATCTTCAATAAGAAATGAGCACCTCTGCAGGTGCTGAAATAACTTAAAACACACACCTCAGGGTTGAGTCTGTGATCCTCTGTATTATTTGCTTTCCTTTGCTAACTACAGAGAGAAAGTCTCATGACTAGCTTACATGGAGAAAGTGAGTAATGTTTAAATGTATAAAATCCAACCTCAAATGCCTCAAGTAGATTCTAACTCATTTAAATGGAGCACCAGCTCTTATGTTGTTAGCAGAAACCAAGAGAAAACGAGTGTTAGGAATGGGACTATCTTCTCTCAATGCTGTTTACCTTGAGAGACATTTATAGAACTCAGCATTCTGTATCTCACTGTAAAGAAAAGTTAGGATAAAGTTGTGTTTTTACACTAGGTGCAAGAAAGTCCAGATATATCTTCATTTACCTTTGAGGGATTTTTCAAAATTATTTTGTCACATGTTGATTAACAAAGGAATTTTGGTATATATTTCTAAAAAGAACATAACCCTTTCCTGTAACTTGTCATGTAGGAAAGTAAATGTAACTGAATTTTGTAAACTAATTCCTTGAAACAGATAATGCCTGATCACAAAGATGGAGTTCCGGAAATCTGCCAATGAAAGCTTACAATTACAATGTGGACTTCTAAATCACTAATAAAAGAGAAAACCAGAACATTGGCAAAGGAAAACTGGTATTTTTATATGATTTTTTTCTATCGTGTATCTTGGCATGAAAAATTAGATAACCTGGATTTTGATATAAATACTTTATTAAAGAACTCTAATGTCACAGCCCATGAGGGAAAAAAAAAAAATTACTGCTAAAAGACTTTTAACTGCAAACACTAAAATGAAAAGGTTAACTACTATGATGTGGCAATGTCCTGGTCACGCGAACTGACGGGCTGTGATTCACATCCATGGAAAAGCTAGCTCATTTCCTTTGGCATAGTGGGTACATGAAAGATGTTAACCACGGTGTAATGTATTTTTAGGGGAAGTCGATGAGTTTAGAAACAAATTTCTTAATTATTACTACATAAAAACCTCTCAAGTTCACAATTTTGAAATAAACTGGTTTAAAACTTTACAAAAATGATGACAGCCTATCAGGGATGTATAGGCCCTATATCACAACAGTAATTCAGCAAGAGCTGCAGGATTTAAACCAACTTTAGAGGTTCGTGCAGCCTTTGTATATTTAGCCCTTGAGGAGTTAGGATAAGTTATCTGAATTCTAGAGCAAGGAAAATGCAAATTCAATTTCCTCAAGTCTTTAGGTCTTGAATCTGAACAAGAGAGTAAGTCTGTATTTTAAATTAAATACCTGATTTGCTAAATTGGAATATTTCACTCTATTGCTTCTTTGCCTTTTGATCTTACCTCTACTAGGAAGCATTCACAAATCTGGTCTTATTCCAAGGCAACTGGTAACTTACTTTTTGTGTAGGAATTCTCCAGCTGCTACTGCAACAGGCCGGTGCGCTGAATATACCAAGTGATAAACATTCTCGCAGTCTTCATTCGACAGAGCTTCTTCACTTCCACTGAAAGAGTCAGAAAGTAACACCTGAACTAAAACAAATGTTTCATTTCAATCCCCTCACCTTCCATAACTCACTTTTGGCAGCTACAAAACTGATTTCCTTCATACAAAATCCTAAATGGTTGAAGACTGACTTCAAAGATCTTTGGTTCAATTTCCAAATACACAGATAATTAAAGGGCCTGTAAGACTGAAAGTTTGTCTGATTTCCTCCTCCCAGTTGTATCTATCTATCTATTTATCTATCTAAAATAATATATGAAAAAAATGTCATCACTACTTACAAATCTTGCCCTGCTTAATTATTAGACCCTCACACTAACTACATTGCACATATTGCAAGATGGCAAACACTTGTTATCAAACATTATTAAATTAAAAACCTAAAAACCTAGAATGTTACATGAGGAAAATGTAATTGCTTGCTTAAACTTATTTACTTCTATAGTAATGTCTGTTTGCTTGCAAAGCTTTTAATTTTTAAAGTATTCACATCTGCGACTGTGAAAGCCTGCTTCAGCTTCCTGGCCTGCTTTTAAGTCAGGAGTTAAGTCTTTTCACGTGACAACCCATGCTGCAGGGCAGGAGATGCCTCCCTGCTGGCCTGGTAAATAGGAAGGAATATTCCCAATTCCAGCTGCTGCAAGGTGGATAAAACTGCCTCAGCAATGGGAGAAGGTGCAGGAATGCTCTGGATATGGGCAGCAGAAAACTAAACCAGATTGTGTCACAAAGTGGGGAGACAGAACTAGCACTGTGCGTCCACCAGTGAAATGAACACATAATCACTTCAGGATTGAATCACGGTGTGCATTTAGAATTACAATAATGCTGACACAATAAATTGTCCATCGCTTTTACAGTAGTTACTGTGCTGACTAGATATAGACTTCATTTTCAGTATCAAGGAACTGAAACTGATCATACCCTGCTGTGCTGGATGAAAGATGATGAAAGGTTTATTTTCTGTAATTATTTATTGACAAGCCACCTTTTACCCCTATCTCGGGTAAAATACATAGTTGGGGCTTCTGTAGTTTCTGAGCTCAAGGTAGATTTTGTGTGTGAGTTTTCTGAAATGCAGAAAAACTTCCATTTTTCAGCAGTATTCTTGAAAAATGCTACAAGCCATGGAACAGTTATATTTCATCGATGATATCAAAATACCACCACTGTCACATACAGGAATATTACTTTCCTCCTTGTTTAGTCAACATTCATCAGAAACATTTATGGATCAGGACTCTATACAACATTTGGCTTCATACAAGAAATAATTTTTAATTGGTCATTCCCCATCATGATTGGTCATCTTTTTGGAGTTCCCACCTGCCAGAATCTTGCCCTGTGCCGTTCAATGTGACCCATATTCTTCTGGTGCTAAATGCACTTAGCTGTTTTCATCACGCAACCAAAAAGAAAACAGGACAGGAAAAAAAGGCGCACTGTATAATTTGTGACCTAAAATCTTACTGCGTTCCCAAACGCTGCTAGTAATGCAGGGAATAGATGTGTTCTGCATCTCATTTGTGATCATATTTGTTACATTTGCTTTAAAAATATGACAGTAGGTACAAGATTTCCTTTCTTCCTAATATTACAAGTCTAATATCTGTAAAGCAGCGACCCATAAATAATAATAATAAGTCCAGACTTCTTTACTAAGAGGAAAAGCTAGTCTAATCTTTCATCCAAATTCAGCATGTCCAAAAACATTCTTCGAAGTGGAGCCACTGGGTGTAAAGTACGATGCAGAAATTTTACGCATCTGCTCGTAAAACAGACTTTCTTTAGCGTAGGTTTTACTGAATATACAACAAAAGCTTAGCAGTGCTCCTCCAGCAACACATTCCTGAGGCTGTTGTAGACAGGTTGGTTCAGTCAGCACGTGGGGCGGTCTCTGGACTGGATCTTTGCCTCAGGGAAGCCACTGCACCTCTGTAAGAAAACGTTGGGGGCCTGGAAGCATGTCTTCTCCTGCATGGCCAAGTGTTTAAAATGGCAGGCTACCACTGCCACCTCCACGTAACCCAAACGTGGGTGTTAAAGCTAGCGTCTTTCCCTGTCAGCTTATTTACCTGATGACTCTTTTCAGCTGTGTCAGGTAATCCAATCTCCTAACACTGGCTATTTGCTTAGTTACTGCTCGAGTTATTTATAGCAAATGTAACCCATGGATACTTGTTTGGGGGAGGACAATCATTTTGCCCTTGGCAAAAGGTATAAATGCCGTTTGGCATTCTTCCACAACAATGGATGCACCAACAGTCTCAATCCATCAATATATTTTTATACTTTGCCTACTGTATTTCCATTGGATGGAATATCTTAGTTTAGTTTCATGACCACATTATTACATATTTAATTCAACTTCATACTGAGTGTAAAGTCACAGATGCACTTCATTACACAAGAAACCAAGTAAATTAAATATTACTGGCTTGGGTAACTTTCAAAGGGTGTGTATTGGTTTTGAAAAATACTCACTGAAGTATTAGCGTGACTAATCGAATGGCTTCCACAGCGACATCATATTCCTTATCAAGTGTCATTGATACAATGCGATCCTGAAAAGGAATTTTATTACAGTGACAAAACAGAAACACACGAACAGCTATCAGATGAAGAATTCTATAGATCACAAAGTAAATACTCTTTGGGAGAAAGATCTTTCAACTAGACACTTTAATATTATTAAAGCCCTTTTAATTAATACTTTAAAGCCCTTTAATATTATTCAATCATTTAATGTACATCTTAGGAAGCTGTGTGCTATATGCACAATGGAACAATAGGCAAGTATACAGGAATGAGAACAAGTGATTAACAAAGTCCTTATCCTTGTGTGTTTTCCAGGAAACAAGCAAGCACTTTGGAGTCGAAGCACCGTTCTGCACTGGTCTTATTTAACAGTTCTTTCCTGAAAAGGAATGTGCTTGCGTTGGATGACAGCAGAAAAATTGCCTGGCTTCATCCCCCTGAAAACAAGTAATTTTAAAGCAATGAATGCTGCATATATGCATAGTTGCAAATACTGTGAAGAAAGTCACACCTGAATACCTGCATCTGCATATTGACTATAAAATTGTGGCCTCTATACCTGGCTACATCTTAAGGTTGAAGCTGATCTCAAGAATTACACTACAGACCTTCCACAGGGAAGTGGGAAATTCTATGGTTTGGCTTTTCCAATCTAATGCAATGATTTTATAACTTCCAAGGACCCTGTAGTTATAAGAAGTCTCCTAAGGGTTTCTTTCTCCTTAGTTTCAGTTTGCTTACTGGCAACCAAAAATAGATGTGATTAGTGTATGTTGTCCTCCCTATCTGGGGAGATTTTCTATCCATCCATAAAAATGCAATATGTCTTGATGTTCTTTGCTTGACTGATCAAGTTAATGAAAAGAAATTGGGCCATCTGAAAATAAAACTTGATTTCTCTGGCTTGACCTGCTTCAGGAAGGACTAGGTACTATGTAACATTTTGGGATGTGAAAAAATATAAGTCAGGGACTGGAAACAAAACAAGGGAAGTGTTAGGAAACAACAGAGAAAGTCATCAATGACAAATCAGGACAAAATAAAGGTATTTACCTCTTTTCTCTACTATTCCAGGCATTTAAAGGCTGAAGGTGAGTATCAAGCAATTGATGCTTATTTCAATATTGAAATTTAGAAATAGTATGCAAAGAATGCATTGTGGCTGTCTCAAGTGTTACTTCTTAATAAAACCAGGTCTGTAGAGATACTTTGTGTCACTATGACGGAATGCACCTCTGCCAGTCACCATTTGATGCATTTAACTGTTATATCTAGATAGTTTTAGAGACTGTGAGAAGTCCATGAAGAGACTCATACAGTGAAATAACTTGCAAACAGGAAATTCTGCATAGGGACAAGACAAAAAAAATTGCTGCCAATTTTTCCTATGGTCCTGGCCAAGGAACAACAACTAATAACAACAACATCAAGAGAAAGAACAGTCAGAGATACTGATCTTACAAGTTTCAGTGGAATTTCACATGCCTGTGAAATAATTGCAATAATTAATTTTCACTGACTATGAAGATCAGTTTGCAATTACGTATTAGGCTGTGAGCAAGGCTGGCTGAAGAGCAAAGCTATCTCCTTTTGCCTCTCAGGCCGTGGAGACAGCAGTCTCCTGCAAAGGGTCAGGGATGAGGGACAGGAATTAAACGGCTGCATCTAAATCTGCTGGTGTCTTGACTTTGGCACTGCCTGCAAAAGAGCTAATTCACATCTTTTCCATATGGCTTCAGTTAATGTATTTATCAGACCGGACATCTTGATGGAAAACAAAAGGCTCCTCTTCGATGGACAAATTTTTTTTTGATGGACAAAGCTTATTTTCTAGCCTATCACCAACTCCTAGAAACACAAACAAATGCTGGAAAGAACACACAGCTTTCCTTTGGAGAAGTGACATTATCAGATCCTTGTCACTGCTATCTGGAAGGCGGTGAAATATTAACACCACAGTACAAGTCATTCTGGAACAAATTAATTTATACTTTAAACAGCTCGAAGATCTCTAGAGAGATTTCTCTTGACAGTTTGAATGGATTGAGCTGAACACCAGCTGAACTGTGCAGGTCGATTAAAGTCTGATGAGGAAATATAAATAAGCAGTCATAGAACTGAAAATGGCATTTAGGTCAATTATTTTTTCAGGGGGTAGTGGTAGAGTTTGTGGTGGCAAGACATTTAAGTAATGTATCACACATTCAAAAGGCATTAATTTGAAACTTTGCTCCATCCTGGTGCCAAAGGCTGCATCCCTGTCAGCAGAGCTGTAAATCCCAGAGCAGGCGCTTGGGCAATGCCAGGTTTTTGTTCTCTTAATGTGGCTGGAAATGAAACTGGTAAATCATCACGTTAAACATATCTGTTCTCTAGGCTCAGAGAGGCTTTGAACTCACCTTTTCTCTAATTTATTTCATAACGATACAGATTTCTGTAGTAAAAACAGCTGTAATGGAACAGAGGACAGACAAGGACTCCTAACAGGGTTCCCTTTCCTATGAAACTTTATGACAGAAAGGAAAAATCCTTTTGCCATTCTAAACCAAGAAGCAATGCACAGGTTAATCTGACTTCTAACAAAATCGTTTATGCTCTGAAAAAAGTCAGGGGAAATTATTCAGAGGTTTCATGTTCCTGTAGTTTTTTAAAGTACATTACTATTTCTCAAAGTGCCTCCTATTGTCTTGAGAAGTTTTGCTAGTGGATAGGACAGGTTCAGACTCAACGCAGCATTTTCTCTTAAAATTATAGGCAGCTAAGAGAGAAGCAGCCAGGACATTTTCTAGTAAAGAGAAGCAGATATAAAGACCATGAGAGTTTTAGTGGTCTATTTCAAAATAAGTCAAATTACAGAAGGAGCAAATATAAACAAATTTGTAAGTCTGTGTATATGGAGGAAGAAAAGCAGCAGAGTTGGAGGGTTCATTTTTCTGGAGAGTAGACTACTATTTCTGGTTGTTCTGAGATGACAAGCAAACCAGAGGCATTACAGAAGTAGTCTGAGGTCTGAACCTGTTTGCCAGGTAATCTTCAGCAAGATGTAATTTGTCTTTACTGCAACAGTCACAGAAACTGACTTTATAAAATGAGAATATAGGCCCTGAAGTGATCTCACAAAATTATCTAGTTTTATCTCCTACTTCAAAGTCAACTATACCTACTTCATTCCTGACAGATATTTATTTCATCTGCCCTTAAAAATCTGAAATGAAGGAGATCATTAAAAAGAGTCTGTTGTATTATATCATTTTGGACAAAAAGTCTTCCTTAATACCTAGAGTTTACTGCAGTTTAAGCATCTTTTTTCTCCATCTCAAGTGAATGCGGTAAAAGGCTGATTACTATTACGTTCTTATGAATCATTTACATACAGGGAAGACAGGAAGTTTTCTATATTTTGTCCTTTCCTAGATCAAACTGGAGGAGTTACTATTAACTGCAGTGACAGACAAAACCAGTGACTCAGTATAAAATCTACAGTGAGAAGTTTTTAAGTCTCATGCACAGTAGTTATTTATGAGTATTTAAATCTCCACTTCTTTTCTAAACAGAATTTTTCATCAGTATTATAAACATGATTTAAATTAAAATAAATTAAAATAGTCTTTCCTTGGGGGTAGCATTTACCATACTTCTGTGTTCTCAGAACACAAAAGCGATGGTAAAAGGTGCCAACCGATGTGGTGACAGTGTCTGAAAGCTTTGTCCGCAGACCATCCAAACAGAAGCAATGACAGTACTTCTGCACTCATCTCTCCAGATACTTCCCTTGTGAAATAAAGTAGTCATGCCACAAAGTGTATTAACAGCCACGTTCTTGTCAAGATATTAAGCAAAAAGTCAGCGTGTTTGTGCTAGTAAAAAAACCATGAAATATTCCTCCAGTATTTATCTCCTAAACAGGAGAATCATGCTCAGGGGTTTGTCTAAAAGCACAATGTTCTGCAGCAAGGTATTTCACTGTGTACAATATTGTGGTGCAGATCAAAGTATCTCTTCCTCCAAACACAAGCACATATTCAGCTAAAAAGCTGTCTTAAGAACAATCTTACAGGCTCTTACTTTCAGATGTATTTTAGATTGTGTGAAACACTCGCTACGCATCCTTAAAATTCAATAAATCTAAAATTAAGTAAGTACAAGCAGATTAAATAATGACAATATATAAACTATCAATAATACAAACAGATAAATAATCATCCTGGCCAAGCCTGACAAATCTTACAAGATAAATGCTGTAAAATGAATTTGGCGTAATCTCAGCATTCAATAATAGAGTTTTACTACTGCAGTTACAAGTCTTGTCACAAACAAATGAGTTTATTTTTGCATTTAATACACATGACTCAAAGACCGCAACAGGATGAGACAGATGAGACTTTTATTTTCTGTACTCCTTCCAAAAATTGTATTTCCTCTTACCTTGAATCTATTAGTGAACAGCTCCAGTTTTGGAAATAACTCTCTGTTGGTATACAGACTCTGAAGAGCTTTCAAACACTTCAACCTCACTTCACCTTGCTAAATAAAACACACTAAGATTAGCTGATAGAATACGCTAATCAAACGCACATGAATATTAAATAATATCATATTGTAATTTGTTTAATGCACATTTAAAATTTTATGCAAATGAGTTACCAAAGCCAATTTGCAATTCAGCTAAAAACCAAAAACCACATGCAGCTGCCTACAAACAATGTTAAATTTTCTCCCTATTTGCATATATAAAGAATTCAATGTCCTATCAGTTAAACGTCTGTTACTGTTTCCTTTTCAAGTAACTCCACAAAAAGATAAAGAATGCAGCAAGTAAATGCAAAATAAAGACATATGATCTCAAGTCTTATTGACATTAACAAAAATAACGCAGTGGATGGGAGGGGATGCAGTTTTGAGACTTTGTTTTCTGTCATAAAAGATATCGATTTCTCTAATCTGGGGAATCCAGACTTGCCAGTTACTTCTCCAAGTATTAACATGCTGCCTTAACGTCAGTACAGGCATCTTGATGAAGACAGTGCGGCTATTTATTTCTAGGAAAGAGACTTCAAGTAACTTCTGCCTGATAGCTGGTGTTCACAATCAATGCACAAGTGTTCAAGATGACCGAGCATCGCCTGCGTGTAGCCCGCTCAAGAAACTCAGCCATCTCTGAGCGTTGGCTTTCCTTTTCCCAGGGACAGAAGGAACACACGCTGGATTTAGTATTCTGAAATTTTCTCCATCCCATCTCTCATCACAGGACAGGCGCAGGCTGACGGATGCCAAAGGCCCAAGAGAGCCTCCAGTGGGGAGCAGGCTGCTGCCACAAGAACAAGGCATCTAAGTCACAGCCTGAGGAGCCCACGGGAAAAGGAGCAGCTTGTGTCCGTCTGTCTGAGTTGTTCTGGTGGCAGCAGCTCATTCCCAGCTGCTCTTTAGATGGAGACTGCTTTGATCTGGTGGGCTGTGGGCAGGAAACGTGGGTGTCACGGGACAGTGCCTATGGATCGAGGTTTGTCGCCCATAGGAACATCAATGCTAAAGAGAAGGGCTGGATCCCCTGTGCACATGCACATCATCTGGCTGGCTGCAAATGTACACCTTGGCTCAATGCGTAGTCTTGGCAAACTACGGATTCTTGTTGAAAAATATTTGTAGATAACAAAAAGGTTATAAACACAAATCTGCTCAAATATAATCTGTAGAGTTCATTGCAGTGTGAACTTCCTTTTATGACAGTGAGTACACTACCAAGTCTAAGTCTTTAAGCTGCTCAAGAACTAATACCAATTATTGAACTTTATAAATAAAACTCCATACCCAGAGGGCTTAATTTCTGAGCCTGTCTAGTCTATAATCACGTCTGTATTTAAAAAAACTGCTCAAGCCAAAAACTGAAAGAACATTCAGACTGACATAAAAAATGAAAAGCTAAAAATCTTTATTTTTAAGTTACTTTACTCTTTCCCACCTATTTCAAAAATTCAAATATAAGATAAAAGAAGGACAGAAGAGGAAAGGAGGATTTTCAGAAGAACTTCTCCTTGAAGAAGTATTGATCCTGAGAAATCATCTCTTTATATCTGTGTGGAGTCTCTGAGCACTCATACTCTCTTGTAGGGATCTTTTGACTACCATTGCAGAGAAAGTCAATGAGATGTAAGTTATGTTTAAAGGATCATAAGATCTTTCAAGGTACAAAAAAGAACTTTCTGGAAGAAAAATTTATATGGATGCGATCAACTGCTAAAAAAGCACAGAGGAACACTGCTTGTCATTCTTCTTTCAACGGTACCTGTGTTACAGTACCAGAAATGGTGTTTCCTCTGCTGTGTGGCATTCAGAATGGCCAGGATCTCTGGAGACATCACTCATCATCAGAAGAGGACGTAAGCCTCTGACAGCCTTAGCTTATTTAGCCACAGAGTATCAGTATCAGTTTTGGCACATGATGCAACAGTGAGGCAAGCAGATTTTAGTTACAACCCCACTGAAGACTGTCCTGCCTGTGAGCAGACGGCTTGTTATTTAGCCAGTGTTGTAGTCCCAAAATGCAAAACTCTAAATTGGTTAGGTACAGAAAAAGAACTCAGTGCCAACTGCAACGAGACTTGAGACCTGTGCAGGTAACGTTTGGACTCCCCAGGGAGTCCAAAGCCCTTGTGGAATTCACTGAGCACCCTGGATCAATGGTCCCAGAGTTAAGTTCAGGCCTGACACTGACGGTCTCTATACATCTTAAGTGAGCAAATCAAGCAAGGCAGGTAGGAAGCCCACCTGTGAACATCTGGTACCTGCATGGCCTGCCAGGAGGCTGAAGCCAGATGCTAACAAAAACGTAGGCTACTATCCTCCTGCCGCTCACCAGATCCGAGGCAGAAGACAAGTGACTGCATGAGCAGGTGAGGAAGAGAGAAAGGTTGTGGTCCCTCTGGCTGAGAGAAAAGGCCCAGGAGACACAGAGACAATCCCTGGAAATGACTGCCTTTCTTGGCAGACAAATGATAGGACGACGACTTTATCTGACACGAAAAAAGTCTGGTTTTTAAACCAGACTGTTGGTCAAGGATGGAATTAATCTCTCTGGAGAGGGAAGAGCCCCTGCACGTCAGCCTGTTAATCCTGTTAAGAAAGTTTTAAAATAGTCAGTGGAGATCACAGGGAAGCATAAACAGCAGTGACCTGGAAAGAACCTAAGAAAGGGAGAAGTGAAGGTGCTCCTCGATACACTGCACTGAAGTCCAAAATGGAGGAGTGGAAATGTTCCACAAACCACCAACATGCCAGACATGAGATGTTTCTTGAGTAACTATGAGAGTCATGCAAGTAACAGGAGCTTTGAACAGCCCAAACACTTCTTTGGGAAAGAAACACAGCGGAAATGTCCTATCTAGCAAGGAAGTAAGCGGGTGGGAATGCTCAAGTTAGGGTAACTCCTAAAGAACTTATGCCAGGGTGAAAGCTGCAAACACTGTGATGCAGAGCAATGACAGGAAGAGATTTATTTAACTAAGAGATGAACTTATTTAACTAATGAATTAATTAGGAGGTCAAACACAAGAGGAATACAAAAAACAAAAGGAAGAGAAAAATAAAAAAGGCCTGGGCACAGTATGGAATGGACGCAAGAGGTAAAGAAGAAAACTGGCTGTAAGTATCTTTGTAGCACAACAAAAAATAGTTTGCTTTGAAGAAAGAGGAAAAAAGTAATTGCCATTTTTGATGTGCATGGTGGGTAGGAAAAGAAATAATAAAATTACAACACAAGCCTATGGGAGGAAGAACTTTTTTGTGGCAAACATAGTTAAGTGCTCAAACTGCTACAGAAAGCTGTGGAAAAACCAACACTAGAGGGTTTTTTAGAAAATATGACTGTCTGTGAGAAACACTGCAGATATACAGTGAACTCTGCTTTCAACAGGAAAGGAATAAGCAAAAATATTTCCCAGACTAGATTTTAGCCAGAGTTTTTGCAATCCTGAGCTGAAGTTCATAGTGAGTATGAGTTAACCTAAGGCAGCAAATATTTGCGACCATGCAATAGCTTTAATTCCGTTAAAGAAAACGAGTATCGCTTTCCAGCTATTTTTGTGTAGTTACATGTATGCTTTACAGACAGAACGAATGTATCTGGAGGGAAAACCTTGCCATTTTCTAAGTAAATAATGGACAACATATTTGCTTTATCAGCATTCTAACAACTAAGACCTTTCATTCTCCTGAGTTTCATCTTCCAGAGAAATATATTACTTAGGATTTTGTCCAATTTAAAATTGTGACACTTGATTATTGCAGAATCCTGAATTCATCCACACTGTCATCAGTTCTATGCATGCCTCTTTCTCCAGTCTAATTATTCCTGTAATTCCCCTTCTCTCAAAGCGTTAAGATAATTATTTCTATATTTTTATTATAGAAAATTCCTTTTCATGAATATGAGAAATGCTTTGCATTAATACTTAATTGTTAATATTTCTACTTACATTTTGAAATTAGAACTGAAAACAAAAACATCAAATGTTTATCAACACTGTTAAATGACAAACATTTGTCATATTTTCCCTATTTTTATTGAGATAACCCTCCAGACACTTCTGAGTTTTGAGCAAATGAAGCTAATGAAGCAGAAAAAATATACACCCTTCATATGCCAGCAGTGTGGGGTAGTCTATGTTTGTCTGGGAGAGTGATGCTCTACTCAAAACTCTCTTTAATATGGCAGACCTGTGAAAAAGAATCCATCCTGATGGACTCAAACCAGCAAGTTGTAACTCTTGCGTCTCACAGTGATCTACAGCCTGGCATCGAGCCAACTTAGATTCTTATTAATGTTCCATACAGTTAATACTTGTGAGTATTAGTTTGCCACCTCCCAACGAGAACCAGACTTCTCTTAACGTTCAGGGACAGCGCAGCTCCAGAAATGGTAATTTAAGTGGCACTGCTATGTGTCAGCTCACACACCAGATGAAGGCTTAGATCGCACAGATATGATGAGTTTTTGAGCCCACAGAAAGAGTGTTTTACGTAATTATTTTTTTTTAAGAAGGTGGGTGACCAAGAGAGCCAGCAAAGCCATTTCTCTCTTCACACTTCATGTTTCTTCTTTTGGATTTTTCCACTTTTTTTTGGTGGCTAAGGGTATTCTGCTTTTTTTTTTTTTTTTTAATTTATCAGGTTTTAATAATAGTTAATTAATTTACTCAGCTCTTTGCCCTACCATATTTCTGCAGCCTGCACTGTTTAGTGGTTTTTCTCTTGTGTAGAAAAACGACCTAAATTACTGGGTATCTTCAATCCCACAGTTTATGGGATGACCATGATATACTGTGTTACATTTTGATGCTCTGGGGTGGTGTGTTTTGAAGTAATCTGCTGCCTAATGACAGAAACAGTTGTACTGCCAGAGAGAAACAGATGAAAATGTCCTGCAGCACGTTAGTACCCATGGCAGGAGTACTCCTGGCAGGAGCAAGCAGTTGTGCGCTCTCTGCGCAGGCCCACTCAATACCATTTACGAAGATACTGTGTATCATCTGAGGCATATCTTTTTTCAATTTTCTCAAGCTTTCCAAAACCCAAGGAAATTATATAAACATCCAGAAGTTCTGAAAAACTACAATTTCAGTTTCTATATAATCTTAACAAAAACAAATTCTATTTTTTCATCCTTTTAAGTTAGGATGCCATCACGATGAAGTATTCAAACACCATCTGTTCCAGAGGACCTGGGTTCACTCCTTCCACAGAAACAGACAATAAGTAGAGGCATGCAAAGAAGGAAAAGGAATTTTCTTATGTGTTAGAAACTGGCTTAAGAACTATGATTGTCTACGTATCTAGACACAACTGAGGTTTCAAAACAGCTGCATGCATCAATGAAGCAGGTGACAATTAAGACTGGACAGTCTGATTCCACACTTCTTTATTTAAGAGGGTTTTTTAATGCAATTAAATTTAGTTTATAAATTGTGTAGTCACATGTATGCTTTACAGACAAAAAGCATGTATCTGAAAGGAAAACCTTGACCATTTTCTAAGTAAATGCAAATGCATTTATAGTTTTAGATATTTTTAATTTACGCTCCCAGATCCACGGGAATGAGAAAGATGCTTGAGAGAAAGGCAGAACTAGAAACTCACATTCAAATGAGAAAGTAATCTATAGAAAAAACCAAAAATCCCCATAGACATTCATCTGAAATCTGGGAAAGAGGCAGGATTAACATACAAAATATACAGATTTCCCGAAGTAGAGAACTAAACTTCTGATTCCTACCTCTGAAAGACTACACTGGAGCTACTACAAAGAAGTGTAAGAACTCTGTCTTCCCTGTGGTTTACTTTGTATGTCTTCTGAAGTAGAATATGAAACTGTTCATGAATCTTTTGTACTGCTGCCTCCTCTTTTTTGTAGTTGCAAGCTTCCAGAGAAGTTAATCATTTTGGGGTGACTTCTGTTCATATGAAATGGAAATACCTTATGACTATTGCCTCAGCCTTCATTTTTTCAATATTTTAAGTACTGATCATAGCAAAAATTATCTCCTGATCAAAGCATAGCAAAATCAAGAAACTTGGGTACTGGCTGGCAAGTTTTTCAGGTAGTGCCAATGAAAACCACGCTGTTATGGGATCTTGTACTTTTGGAGGGTTTGCGTTTTTAATTGGCTCTTATTCAATCTTTTTTCAATATATTCTTCCCATTGTACTTCCTTCCTCCTTTCTGTGACTCCCCAAATGTGTCTTTCTCTCCATTCTCTCCCTTTTCATCCTTTGACACATTGCTCACCTGCCTCTTCCTCTATGCTTACAATCTCTCTCACTTGATACATTAAACATACGCTACATCAATAAAAAATATCACATATCATGTATATCAGGATATTAAATAGATTAGCTAATGATTTAAAGACTGAGAACCCCAAGGCACTTCTGAGGCCAGCAACGATAAATATTACAAAGCAAGCAGAGACAGGAGAGTGGCCTGATAGAATTCTTCTGTGTCTGGTCCAGATGGAAACCCATTTTCTTCACCATAAAACTGTGATTTAAAATTTGTCTGATATGAAAGAACATATTAATTTTAAAAAAGCTGAGGTAAAAATGTATGTTAAGGCTGCAGGCAGATGACTAGACCCTGGCCTGAGGTTAAGCTAACTGAAGAGGATGTGAGAAAATATTGGACATGACATGAGAAATTGCTGGATGTGACAGATAATGGTGTGAGAATCTGACACCAGTCACAGACAGTGCCGTGAGGAATGGCTGCATTTCACAGATGGTTAAAGGGAGTTATGTGAGAAATGGCTGGACTTCACAGATATTAGAAAGGGACTGAAAGCTGCGACGTGCAACATTCGGCTCTCTGGTTGGAAGTGCTACTTTGTGGCAACGCTCTGCTAGGATTAGAACGTGCTCCAAAAAATCCACTGCAATTATTCAAGGGATAATTTCTTTTTAATTAAAGTCCTCCAATACACCTAAAATCCTAATCCTCCCACCCTCAGTTGACCTCCCCACTGATTTGGTAACTTGAAGCACTGATCTCCATCTCCTCAAGCATGCCTACCAGTGAGGCACATCGATGCTAAAAATGAGGTACACAGATGGAGCAGCAGGTCTGCCCCTCAAAGCACAGTGATGGCCATGTTTCCATGTCCAAGCTTTAACGATAGGAAGTGTAGTGTCTCTAGAGTAAACAGTGGTCAGGTTGATCGTAGCAGTAAGCAGGATCTTCCTCCTAAGCAAGTTTTGTAACAATGAGATGTAACGTAAAAGTTTGGGGAAAGTTGTAAAGTAAGTTTCAGAACTACACGTTTAGAGAGGAAAGATATCACCTATCTAGTCTCTAAAGCACACAGCATACTCTTAACAAGTAAATTGCTGGTCCAGATCAAGGTAAGATGCAGATCCTTGTCAGCTATAGCTAAAGCAAAAGAACCAGCAGCAGCTAACTTCTCTCCTTAGCGAAAGCTAATGTTTCTAACTGATCTTGTTCAGACTTCAGCAAAAGAGAGACTGAGTCATCTTCAGTATTAATATGCTGTCAGAAGTTATCGAAGAAATCACATTTTTAAAGAATCAGCACTTACCTACCAGTTATGCAAGTCATCGGAATGAACTTGCAAACTTTTAATTTTTTCTAGCAGTGCTCCTAGAGAAAAACTATAGTCTGAATCAGGATGCTGGAGTTTAATAAGCATTTCAACAGTATAGGTAGGTCTCATCTGTTTTTCTTGGATAAGGACAGAATTTAGAGTAAAACAAGTGTTTCTACTAGTTTTGGGGAGAGTGGGAGGACAGCTAGTCTCGGTTGCAGCCTGGTGTACTAACACCCCATACAGTCAGAAGTGCAAAGTCCTGTTTTATTAGCGTTCTCCTGCTGCAGGAACTGAGAGGTACTTAGGCCTCTTGCCACCCAGCAGAGGGATGTAGCATCAGGACAAAGAACTGTGGTGAGATGGGAAAGAACCTCTGGATATAAATCTTTTTGATTCCACCTGGTATTTCAACAATTTTTTGAAGAAAAATTTAAAGAGAACCTTGAAGAGATTCTTCAAGGGAAAATGAATTGATAAGAATTCCACTGGTTGTGGAGCCAGCAATGTCTGTTGGGGACCCAGAGATGTTCTCCCTAACTATTGGGCAATGTAAATGGAAGACACATCTGGAAATCTCTTTTCCATTCTGCTTCAGACACAAAGGTTCCCAGGGGTGACCTGAGGAGAATTCTTTTTCTCTTGTAATCAGAAGAAAAGCACCATGGAAACATTTCTATTAAGATATTCTAACAGAGATAGAAAACACAAAAAGCACATGAAGCAAGCATGCAGTTTGGGACTACTGTATCCTAATTTAAGTGAATAGCTTAAAATAAGCTGGCTGAAAGATAAATACCAGGCAAGAAAAAAAAGAACAATCTCTTTATAAATCAAAGATGGTATACTAAACATGTCTTGGGTAGTATAATACCAGCAACCTACAGTACACTCTGCTATGTACAGTAATACACAATACTTACCCTGTCATGTAGTGTCCAGCCAACATATTTTAAATAACTATCATTCAGGAAGGCATCACTGTACATTTTCATCCAGACACCAATTTCTTCAATACAGACAGCTCTAATCTCAGCAATAGCATCACTAATAAGGAAAAAAGAAAAGAAAAAGCATTAACCAGATCAGAGACACCCACCATATACTTTTCATTCTCACTGCCCTAGCTGTAATATTTTGCTTTTACTTTTGACGAACTTCACTATGTGGGGCCTGTCACTGTTCTCACTGCTATCTCAGTGATCTTCTGTTCCTTTATGTCCCTGAACTCACTGAACTATCTAATAATTTCAGTATTTCTATGTTCAGATATGGTATCTCCATTATCTCAAATTCTCACCCTAGTTTGTGTCTTAGTCTATTACTCCATCTTTAACTCCCTCTTTTCCAATAGAATTATGAATCTAAGCTACAAACCTCCTCTAGACACTCATTTCTGAAACGTTGTCACTGACATTTGCTTAGCAGCCTTGACTCTCTCCAGCTAGAGGTGTAGAACAATTGCAAGGTGGAAAAAGTTACTTGGTTTAATAAAGGAGCCTGCCGGAGGGGCAGAATGGAATTTGGTACGTAAACAGATCTTGTTTCATGCACCACATGAAAGCCCCTATACAAAACCCAGGAGAATGTTTACATTTCAACACTGGTTTCTTCCAGTTTTCTTGCTTTTTTTTTTCTACATTGTGACTGTTGCAAGTGATGGAAGAGGCAAAGATGTATCTCAGGCAGAATTATCAGCTGCTTATTGAGGAGGGGCAGCAGGAAACTGTCTGGAGAGATCATCTAAAGAGATCAGAGATGGAAATGATTTCAATCTGATTGGCACTTTCCTGCCTGACTGACATAGAGCATGGCATATTTACTAATAATGAACGACGGCTAAACAACGGGAAAAGGGATTGGGGCCATCTGGCCCTTTAGTAATTTCATCTCCAAGACATCTGTTACTATGAGAAATTGCTTGTGCCACTCCAGCTGGCGCTCCTTCACAGTTCGAAATTTCAGCTGTAATACAAGAGGAACATAAAGAGCCACTGTACAGAGGAAGGGAATGTCTGGTGCTTTGCAAACCCTGGTCTTGCTTATAATTGAGACTCTTGTTCTGTATTTTTATAACAAAAATTTTTGGTGAAGTAATAAACATCAATTTAATTCTAAAACAGCACCAACAGAGCCCCCAAATGAAATCTAATCTATGAAAAAAATTTTTAAATTTCAGGCTTCAAGCAAGAGAATAATGGCAAAATAAGGGAAACTGCATTTTTCCCAAAGTCTTCAATTTTACAAAATATGAATAAAATGCACTCAATCTGGTGCTCAAGATACTTACTGTAAGAGTTCACACACACAACATAGTATAACAAAACTATGATTACTCCACAGTCTGTAACTACCAATGCACTTCCAACCTCCAAACTGGTCCACCTCAATAGGTGCCATTCTACTGTATATGATCTTCCAGACACCAAGGTGAAAACTACAGTTGCTACACGAACACGACAATCAATTGCAGTATCATACATGACTAGATGTGACACTTCCGCAGTCAAGTCTCTGTTTTTCTCACTCAATTTCAAATTATAAGAAGGAAATTGTACTGATGTAACAGCATAAAACATGCATTTAAAGCTAATGTATGAATGTGAGAGGGAAATTTGTTGGAACTCCATCAAACCACTATCACTGTCTCTATTTGCCTATGTGAAACACACTGATTCTATCCATTTCCAAACAGAATCATTAAAACTGGTCTGTCAAAATGCTTGAAGACTTTACGACCTCAAAACCAAGGTAACTGTCAATCCACAATGTACGCAGAGTAGGGCATTAAACAAACTGTTCCTACCACCAATTTTAGATACTGTAAGGATGAATGTACTAAAATATTATGTTCAAGAGTTTGCACTATAAAAACTGTGTTTATTATGGGGAATGCAGCCACAATGAAGACTAGTTTTAATTAAAACTATGAACATAATCTCATCTATAGTGTGTCTAATCATATATTACTTCACACTAAACTAGATTAGCAATTCTCTTTCATGGAATTATTTTTAAACTATTTTTACAACAAAATATAGGTAGAAGGAATCAGAATGCAAGACTTAAAGAACAATCTAAAAGACTGGTAAGTATGAACTAAGAAAAAAAAAGAGGAGCCAGATATGCAGCAACACAAAGTAGCCATGAAGACATTTCCACTAGGGGATGACAGCCTGACTCCTCGCTTCCAAGTAGGTTATTTCACCACCTTATAAATTTACTAACTGTGAAGCATTTTGGAAGGATTTAATGGCAACCTCAAAAAGAACCCAAGTGTCAACAGCTATTTAACCATGCAGCACAGCCAGCCAAAAATCAGGAAAATATATCTTTTCTGTAAGAATGCATTCAAGCTTCCCTAGGCAGACAGTGAAAAATTGATTCTTGATTCAAAAGCTTCTCAGGGATCCCTAGGAACTATGCACAAACACTCACTCCAAGCTCCTATTTACATTTAATTAAAAAAAAGAAAACTATTCAACTAATTACAAGACAGTATAATAAAATTTATCATCTTCAGTATAATTGAAAATGGGAAAGAATCATGCGTAAGGCTGTGTGACTAGCAAACAAACTCAGGTTGCTGGAGAGGCAGGAGAATTTGTGAGACATCAATTTCCCACTCCACCACCATCTTCCAGGTAACTCTATTACCAATAATAATAATTTGTCTTCTTGCAGGAATCACTAATACAGATCCCAGGCCTGTATGTGCTGTATCAAACACAATACAGCCAAAGAGCCTTTATACCTATGATCAATTGCTTGTTATTAAACTATAATCTTTTCTTACAATTTTTTTTTACACACTTAAATATATTTTAACTTCTTGTCATAGTCACTAAGAATTTTTTTTAAATATACACTATTGTGGATGACACTAATACTAATCATAGCAGCATTACAAGTACTTTTGGAGTAATTCATGCATTATTCATTATCATAATTATAAACTAGTGACGCAAGTTCGTATTACTTGCCAAATGCTTCTAGAAAGTAACAGAATCTAGTCCAGTACAGAAACTAAAACTAATGCTGGATCTATAAATAAAAATATATTAAACATAAAATATATTTAACATTCTTTTCAGCACAAACTGCAAAGTAATTTCTATGTGATGAATGGAAAACAGTGAACTATTTGCAGTAGAATTCACAACCTATACTCCTCCTCTTAGTAAAGAGACCCCCTCCCATGATGCAACTTTGTAAAGAGATTTGACAAAGGGAGAAGTGGTAAGAAATTCACTCGTTCCTTTTAAAATTTGGGTTGGCAATGCAGGCTCATAAAACTCAGGACAAACCACAGCAAACAGCGTAAGTATTGTTTTACTAGTTGATTGTTTCCCCTGAAGTGCCAGTTGAGCATATATTTCCTGCTATATTACACTCAAGTACTGCGATTAAGGCCAAAAGGATTTAGGACCCTGAAACATAGAGTCTCTAATAGGTAACTGGGATGTGTCAGGTGGAGACTGGTATGTCTTGCTGGAGCAGTTGTGAGTTGCAACTCCTGGAATCTCTCAGTCCATTTGATCACAAACTCACTCATTTAGGCTAATCAAGACTAAAAAGCAGTTTAAGCTAACCTGGCTGATCTGCACTGAAACGGATGCTTAAGTCCTTAAAGCATTACCAGCGTTGAGGGAAAACACCAATGCAGAAGATGGAGATGACTAGTTAAGCATTAACTACTTCAAGACTTCTTGGAAGCTCCTAAAGGATGCTTGACTACACTCTTACTCCATGTTTGCTTGGCTAATATCACTATTGGAGTTGTTGATCTCACATCTTGCTCTTAAGACAGCGAGAACTATAGCTAACCTTCAGAAAAACATGATATTACTCAACACGCAAACTGGATATGAGCAGAAAAAGAAAAGATAAGTTTCAGTCAGTGGGTTGGGATAAGAGTTAATCTATGAGAAAACTTTCCAACAAAGACAGAAATGAGGGCCATTCACCTGCCTCTGGTGTTCTTTGAGATGGAATCTCAAATTCCCAGTCAAGGGACATGAAATGGCACAGCTCTACAAGAATATACCATTGCCAATTGGACCAAACTACGCCTGTCTCTTGGGCTGCTTGACTGTTTCTACACATTTTGAAGATTTAGTTATAAGGATTGGACAAAATGTCTCTTCTACTTCTTTCTACAACACTCTCATCTCTGGAGCTGAATTAGGACCCCACAGGGGAAGAAGGGTAAGAATGTAAGCACATAGAGCTCACTTTCAAAAATTCTGGTGAATGTTCACTGCATATCCCACTCCCAGGAGGGGCTGGTAAGCAGCACTCCCATTTCTAAGTAATTCTACAGAGAATGCTACTTCAACAGCTATTTCAATAATGTGTTGCAATGCTGATTATCCAACATTCTTGCCAGACCAAGGAATTTTATTGTTTGAAGGTATGACTTGAATTTCATGATGTAGCTCTACCTATCTCTAAAACCAGTGTTTCTCAAAGACTTACCACACTAACACCTTTGCTTATATGAAATCTGACACATGGCTTTGGAAGAAAGGGAGCAGTGTGTGTTTTTAAACTCAATATTAAAGGTAAAATTCATTCAAACACAAAGATGCAACTCTTTGCCCTTCTCTCTTTTTATGCCTATAAGTGACAAATGGTCTCAGTAATTTCTATCTGTTTTTCCAACACACATAAAAACATAATGCATTTTCTTGCCACCTAAGATATGCGTTTCACCACTTTAGGGTAACATATTTAGGGGGAGGGAAAAGGATTTTTCTATGGTTTTGTCTGGATTTTCATTTCCCTGTGCTGACTGGTTTTTGCTCCTCTCAGTCTCTTACCTGCTTCCTCACCACACTTCCATCTAATGTCCCCTCTCTCTTGTTTTCATGCAACACTCTTGTTTCCTAGAGTGGAACTCGCATGCAACTTGTCACCATCATCCTGTTTACTCAGTGGGAGTGAAAGGAGTACCTTGGAAGGAGGCAGAAGCATCTTCTCTGTAAAGATGTCATTTGCATTTGGCAAGTTTTACTTTAATTATCAGTATGGCCAAAATAATACCTCAGGATAGGCTCAATGAATTGCACAAATTCACAAAATCATCATGACCATCAGTCTGAGGATCACCATTCAGATCTGCCAGAAGTTTAAACTGTAATAGTTCCGTTTTGCTGGACATTCATGTCTGGAGGAAAAGCTCTCTGAGCATTCAAAACAAAAAGATATTATGAAGTAGGACTCTATGAATTTTCTGAATCCGACCCTCTGAACAGGAAATGTGTCCAGACCCACATTGCTAAGTCAAGAGCAGGGAAGTAGCAACAACAAAATCTCAGATAACTTTTGAGAGCAATGGGCATTTTGTAAATACTTGTTGCATCTGAGAAGTTATGTGGCAATAATCTCAATGTAATCTCTGATATGCAGATATAACTGAAATGAAGAAACAGGCCTCCCCTCCCTGTTTTGTTTTTGTTTTTTTTTTTTTAATATACACGTATCCTGCAAGTAATTTTCAGCTTAACTTCAGGGGGAAAAAACCAAACAGGGCTCCTTTTAAGATTGCTTACCTACCAGTATATAGTATCTCATTTCAACATACCAAAAATATTAAGACTCGTACAGACACAAACCTGGTTATTTTGAGATTAGGACCTCTGAATATCACCATATCCAAGCCCCTACACATACCTTGTACAATCAATTTCTGAGTATTTCCAAGGACATATATTATACAGCCTCTGTGGACAATCTGTTCCAGAGTCTGATTACTCTCACAGCCCTGCAGTCCTATTTACCACAGTTGTCGTCCTCGCTGGTTTTATACTCACCAACATGAGCCGAGTAACTTGACTCTTTGCTCTTACATCTCTCCTTTGATGCTAACTCTCAGTTTTAGAGGTTATAAAAAAAAAAAAAAAAACAAAACCACCCAACATACAACCAAATATGTCACAAAGCAACACAAAGACAGTCAGAAAAAGTGCTTCAGGAAAGAGATATGGAAATATGCAATCAGGTTGGTACATCTTCTGCATGTGTATAAATTTTTGACCAAATCTGCTGTTAACACCAGACTAACAGTACACCTAGGAAATTATTTAACTATTTCTGCAACACCGTTTTTCTTTCTTTTTTTTTTTTTTTTTTTTTTTTTTGAGTTTAAACCTTTAAATTTTTCAATAAAATTGGNCAAGCATTGAAATTTTCCAATAAATTGGAACAATCTACAGAAAGGTGATGTAACCTCACTGCAAGCCTAGCTTACTAGCAGTAAGACAGCTACATCCTGAACAAAACAGTTTGGGGAGGCTTTTTGTTTAGATCAAGGACTTGCTATTTAAGTCACAAAGGTCATTAAGCATGAATCACTATGGCAGAGTCTGAATCATATTATGGAAAAGGATTTTTTCTCTGGGAATAATTAAAATAACATTCTTTTGAAATCATTACCACTGGTGCATGGGTTAAGGACTGTAAAATGATGTCAAGTTTATAAATAATTTGAACTATTTGAGAGAAGGACTGCTTATGAAACATTAAGGAAGCAGATAATAGTTTGAAATACTTT
>VXBL01002506.1:66090-145106 GCA_013400195.1 Aramus guarauna | reverse complement strand
CCCCCCCCCCCCCCCCCGTTTTTCTCTTCAATTAGCTGTTTTTAATAGAGGTATTTTTTCCCCCTCTATGCTCTTGCACATATGTGACTGCAGAAATTTGAATCTATGTTCTCTGTTGACTGCAGATCGCTCATATTTGGGTATATGTCGCAACAGACTCTATTAAGAGTTTCACAGAGGTTATGGAAGCCAGAGAGATGATGATTCCTCACAAAAGTGGCTCTTGGGGGCAGACTAGGAAGCATTTACTCCTTCTGACCCTCTCTAAACAGGGCAGAAGTGGTGCCACCCACCCTGCTCAGGGCACACCACTCCTTGACCGATTTCAGCAAATTCTTCAGTGGTCTAACAGTGTCAGCCTGGGCATCTTTCTTCAGGGCACAGATAAGCAGAGTTCATTTATTTGGCCTCTCCTTTGTTATAGCAACATCAGCAGGATCAGGCCTTCACTAATGGTGGCAGGAAGCATGAAAAGAAACCAGGGTTACAAAAGGAGGATTTAGAAAGAAAGAAAGAAAAAGAAACAGCATGCAGACCATCAAAAGGTATTTTCCCAACTGCACACAAGAGCATGAGCTACTACGAAAATATTTTAAAGCAACTTCTTGTTTGATACAACACGCTAAATTCTGAAGGGGGAAAAAAATTGAAAAACTCTTTGCATTTAATTTTTTTTATTAAATGCACACACTACACACCATAGAAGCTGCTTTCTAACAAAATCATGTGAGTGCTACACTGCGCTAATATCCTAATTTACTCATTGACTGTATACTCATCCTTCTGTTGCCATGTCACTCAAGGCTAACTGACCAATTCCATTTCCTCTCCGATCTTTCAGACCCTCTCAGTTCACCATCCCTCCTCCACGACTTCCTCATATGGGAAGAAACAAATGGATAGCAAATGAAGTTGTCTCACTGGTGGGGGGATGACACGGGGACAGAACAAGGATACAAGGTCTGAAGAAAGAGAGAAGTGTGACATATACACACAGGAATGAAGTTCTTTTGTGAGCAATCACTACACTTAGATCCCCTGTCTTCTTAAAAGACCCATTTTTGCTGTTACCTCTGATCTCCTTGGAGAGATGCTCCCAGTACTGCTATAAACTCTTTCAAGCATCATGGTTGGGTACAGAAGAGACACAGTTCAACTCCACTGTGCTGTTAACACTCCTGTATTTCTTAGCACAGGCCCCTTCCAGGTTTCCTGCATGCTTTTCTCCGTAATGAAAATAATCCCCCTGCCCACCTGAACTATGGGTTCCTCTTCACATTCTAACCCTCTTCTCATAAACCCTTTCTTGGTTTCTGCCATTTGTCTAAAAGATTTTATAAATGGTGAAGTTTTAAACCAGAACTTAGATCTGAAAGGTTAACTGCATAGTTTAGTATGCTTGAATTTTATCTTCTGACTTCAATAAGTCAATTAACATTTCAAGAGCTGGTTTCACCAAGATGATGCAGATGCTCTGAGGTATTTTTTGATGCAAAACAACCCTAAATCTATTTTAAAAGACTACTGCTCTCTGATAAACCATACTCCAAAATAGCATGCACCAGTTCAAATCTACTGGTTTGTGCAATTCTAAAGTAAGTAGAAGTGCATGCTTGTGCACATTCACACATGCACATGAATATATGTAACCTGCTGTGGTTTTGTATTCACAAGACATAGCATAGTGACTATTAAAAAACTGTGCTACCACCACAATAAGTTTGTAAAGGTCTTGCTACAAATGTCCAAAACAATTAATGAACAAAAAATACATGTTAACTGGAATTAAGGGTTTTGATTGCCCTTATGTAATTTAAGGAGGAAGAAGCCTAAAATAAAGTTGAAGTTGCGGCTAAAGCATATATGGAGGAAACATCAGGCATTTGCTGTCTACACTTAAGACATACAAAAGGAAATGCAGAGTAGAGGTACCCAACAACCAAAACTGTCCTCTTATGGTAAGCAGTGATCATTTGATTATTCTTAAGATATGTCATGTTTGTGTTCCCACCTCGGACAACTTTTCTTTTTAAAAGACAAAAGATTCAAATTCCATGTCTCCCGCAATTCCTTAAAACTGCTTTATTGAATTAAAATAAAGTTGTGTAGACAGCTCTACCATGCAGTTAATAGTGGTTCCACTTAAATCAACACAGAAAGTCCCTTTGACATTACTTATGATTATATTTTGTTAGCAGATCCTACCGTAGCATGCATTTTCTTACCGGTATCTATGAACAAATATACCCTTAAAAATAGAGTTCATCATATTTTCGATTTCATCTTGGTTTTCTTGTAGCTGCAAAAAACAAAACAAAAATAAATAAAAGATCACTACTTATTCTAATTTGATATTCTACAATTCCTTATTGGGAAACATTAGATGACTTAATTAAAGGTATTAGTAGATTCACCATTTTCTACTTTTCCAGCACATGCCTATACTGTGTGCATATACATACATATATATATATGCAATGCCTTAATGGAAGAAAGTTAACATTCTCTACAAACATAAATTAATTTAGTTTCAAATTAGTCCTCTGAAGTGGTCATCACCACTTTTTTTTTTTGGCTACGGAAATTTAGACTAGTAGAGACTATGTGTTCAGTAACTTCAGCAGTTCAGCAGTCAAACAGAACTGTGAGTGAATGACAGCTGCAGAAACGAAGCTGGTTATATATAAGGAATCTCCTCTGAAAAATTTAATACCCTCTTTAAGGAAAGTACTTAAAGATTATCTCAATCTTATATATGAGTGTAAGTTGCTTTAACTTCAGTGTCCACGATAACCAAGTTGTGGATCCAGGAAGCTTTCCAGAATCAAAGCGTGGGAGCTTAACATTGGAGCACAACTGACAGACAGTCCCAGGCCTTAGACTGCAGAAAACCAGACCAAACCCAAACAAAGCCCAAGCCCAAATGAAAAAGGTGTTACAAGGGTGTTTTTATAAATAGAGTGTTTTTAAAAAAACCTTAATATTTAGTATGTAATATGAGCACATCATGGAAAGCTTACTTTGTGTCAATCAATGTATTAATACATCCTGAAGAAACATTTTGGAATCAACTAAAATTTTCTCATATTGTCAGCTTTTTGTACTCAACTACATAAATATGACTTATTTACACTAGAATGCATCTTTGTTAAGAAGGATGACATAGATTTTATGCAAACAGCTTTTGCAGCAGAACTGCTACTACACTCAAAGCCATCCTTCTTCCATCAAGGTGTTTCTTAACGTCAAAGCAGAATACCACAACGTATATGAATGTAAATTTTTCCACATTTTCAGTATGAAAACCAAAACAGAGCCTTGCTAGCACAGAGCGCATGTATGCATAAAATAATAAAACCTGTATAATTATGGACATGTATATTTAACAGATAAAACATCTTAAAGCCAGAGGCAGAATTATGATCAGCTGTTTTGACTCCCTGTATAGCATGAGCTCATAAACACTTTCACCTAGGGGTTTTATGTTTTTCAAGCCACATTTATAAATATTTCTACAGTATCTTCCAGATTAGATCTAAAGTAGCTTGCAAAATTCAGTAAATTAAGTCTCCCAGTTTCTTAAAACATAAGGAGGTGCTGTCTCCATTTTGCATATGGGGAAACCAAGGCACTGAATGTTCTTGGCGAATTTGTCAAATGTCTGCTAAAGAAATTAATTTCATAGTAAAAGGGATTACGTACAAAGCTAGGTGCATGCCAGCTCTGTGTATACCACAGGGATGGTACACAAAACAAGCATATTTTGACATGGTTTCTGGGAGAAACACTATTTTCAGCATCAGCTCAACCCAAATATGCACAGACTAAAATGCTTGTTCAAGAATACATAACCCAAAAGGGAGAGTGAATTTCTAATCACACCTCCATTGGTTGACTTCACAGGTTACAGGCAGGCAAATATCCAGAGAAACATGGGGCCAGAGACAACCTAGCACAGACTGTGGAGTAAAATGAGGATGGGAACAAACCAAGTAGCCTCAGGAGGCCTTCTAAAAAAACTATGGAGGCCCTGAAAGTGAAAGGAGAAGCTCCTGGAGAACTTTAGGTATGAATCATTACTCTAAAAACACTCCAAAGAAAAGAGGTAGGAGATACTGAACGCTATGAGCCATGAGAAGGTTAAGATACTGAAGAAAAGTGTACTTTGACATTTCTTTGAATGAGAAGTAGAGCAGCACCATACAAGACTAAGCAGCATAGATGAAGGGACAGCATGGATAGCTTCTTCCCTCTATTTCTACAAGGAATTTACAGCTTGCTATAAGCCTCATTAAATTATCAGCTATGTAGCTGACACAGGGATCCACGTGCTGGGGCAGAGCTGGTATAGAAGTAGAATCAGAGATTCAGTAAGTCCATGTGAGATCCCTTTTACTTCTGTGTGCTCACATTTAAAAGATACAATTCTCAAATGTATCTTAGTTTCAGTAATGCATTAACAATTCTTCAAAAAATATTAATTTTCTCCAAAAACTTTAATTGCTTTTTACACTTTCAACTTTTCTAGACCATGCACTTGAATTTCAGTGCTTAACTTCAGGCATCTTGAGAGAGCATTTGTGTCTCGGGATTCCTGCTCCTACCAATGCAAAAGTGATTTAACACACCCCTCCTTAGATTTAAGTAAAAATAAAGGAAACATTCTCTTCTTGACTCTGCAAGCATTTTGAGAGGCTCAAAAAGCCATGGATGACAAACACAAAGTTTGAATTACTAATGACAGCAACTAAACTACAAATTCCTCTATTTTGTGGCAGATTGTTACATAAATCATCCAGTTCAGTTGAAGAATCTTATTGACAAGAATAGCCCTTCACACACTGCTCTCACATTAGGTATGTAGATGACAACATGAGAATGAAACACTTCAGAGTGTTCCATATCTTCTATTTCAGATTAATTTGCCACACTTAGCTTGTGAACTGTCCCTATATAACTTCATGAAGACAAACACATGCCCGTGTATGTGCTTACGAGGGTTTATTATGATGGTACTACATCAAAAGAATCAACTAAGAAACCACCAGCACAGAATAGTATTGTAAATTCAGCATATTTAAACACGGGAAAGATACTGCATTATGTTAGGAATTCTTACCCAGAGCCATTATGCCATCTAAACCTAATAAATCTAAGTTCCTCTACCATGTATCTGAGGACATACTCAATCACTACCACTCCTCTCTGGCTTACTCCTACGCAACATTCTGATTAGTTTTAATGAACAGTGATACGAGGGAGACTGAACATACACATGAAAAGTTAAGGTTTGCCAAATGCTCATTCTTCTGTCAGGGTTTTGCAGCACCGTGCTAGTCTGGGCATCGTTGCTTCAAAGTGTCCCCAGAGCCATTCTATGCTGCGTCTCCAAAAGACATTGAAAAGAACAGCTGAAGGAACGAGTACAGAGGATGTCCGTAGGCACAGAGATACTAAATCAAGTTAATCAGTGTAATTAGTGACTTGGTCCTTCTCTGGAAATTCAAAGCAACAATCGACAAATGTGGAATAGAAACTGTGATTCAGCTCTTTTAACAAAGTAATTCTGCTTTTTAAAATGCTTTAAGTCTGATGTTGAATTTAGTACTTAATTTAAAAGGTTTCTCTTGAAGTACAGGCAGAAGAGATTGTTCTTGCTTTGTACCTTAATGCATGATTTTTAAGAATTATGAAAGCCAAATAAAATTGTGTTACAGATCATAGGGGTAAAATAAAAATACGTAATTGTAATTATCCCCAGACAAAGACTATAAAGTCAAGCAATTTTGAGTCAAAGTTATACCTAAAAGAATCCAAGGTGCATAAGGTAAAGCACCCAGACATCCTTCATTTGCCATGGAATAAAACAGTGGTGGAGGAAATATATTCAAAACAAATATATTAAAAGTAATAAATTTAAATCTACGTAATATTTACTTCAATTTTTCAATCAATCTTCTGAGTTTTACATGGCATCTTTACAGATTATGGCTGTTTGGGTGTATATGTATTCATTTTCTACTTGTCGTCTTTAAATTTCTTTTAAGTACAACTCTAAAACTGAATTTCCTGGGATATAATACTTTATTTAGGGATGATTACAGTAACCTTCTAATGGTTTTGCTCACCTAATGCCAGACTGGTACTTACTAAAAGCGACTTTAATGTCCCCCTAGCTTCTTCTCCCTGAGACCAGGTGCTATAGCCCCCACTCCAGTGTTTCTTGAAAGTAGCTACAAAAAGAAGTACTAATGAGACACTATGTAGTAATTGCAGCGATCAAAGGGAGAAATGGGCAGTGTGGTGAGGGACTACACGTGATCCTCTTTTCAAAATGTTTTTGCATAATCAAAACAGTTACTACTTACAACTTGAGACTAATTTTCTTCCTGCCTGGTCACATATATAAGCCTGAGAATAGAAATTATCCTGTGCGTGCAGAACAGAACACAAACTCAACTGAAAGTGTTCAAAAAAAGATTTAAAAATGTAGCCAAAGTAATATGCTTGAGATCACACAAATATGACTGCAGAACTAATCTCTTGTTTCTCACTATGGTACTCAAGTCACAGACCACCCTGGACTTTCCATTGGAGGGAATGCACATGAACCAGGAAAAAAAATTCATCTTTTCACTTGCCTCTTTTCTTTTCTGAAGCAGCAGCTCCAATCTTTCATTAGCTCTTTTGCCAATCATTTTGTTTCTCTCAGCTTCATACTGCCTCTGTGTATTATCCTGATGAATGCTCAGGTTTAAGGCAACATTCACAAGAGCAGTCATAAGCTTCATAGCTGCAAAGGCAGAAGACAGAATATGACTCTTTATCTCAAATCCAAACCAGAGCTGAGAACTATTTCCTCAGCAGATCCATACTCACAGAAAATAACAAACTTGACCCTGACACAAAGTCATCTGGAAAGGCACTTCCCACCCAACCAATACCCAGGTCACTTGGCTTATTTAAAGATCAGAAAAGAGTATATATACCACATTGAACTCCAAGCAATGCTCTTTGCCATCTTCTCCAGAAAATTATGCAAGTCCTGAGTGCATAAGGTCACTGAGCAAGCATGTGAATCTTCAGGATCAGTGTACACCATGAAGCCAGTTACTGCGGAGTTACATACATTTCTCTACTGAACAGTATGGTTATAGACACCTCCGTACTAAGGGTACCTCTTAACCAATAGCTTCTGAGGATTTATCAGTTTGCAAGGGACCACAGCACAGTTTCTCTGAAAGTAATTCTGACATTGTTCTGAAGTCAAACGTATAGTTGTATAAAAATGCAATTAGAACTTTATATACACTTTTACAGCATTTTCACACATGCTGGATATAATATGGTTCATGTCTATTTTTCTGCATTAATTTATTTTTACAAAAACATTAATAAGGTTCTTCCCCATGTTCTGTGTGGTTACATGGCATATCACATTTTACAATATTTAAAAAACAGCAAAATAATGTAACAAACTATCAAATCCTCTCTAGCTAAGTAGACAACATTATCTTCAAGGTAGAAAAGTAACTATACAAATGAAGAAGTGAAGTGATTCGTATGGCAACTCTGTTTTATCTTGCTATTGCTCAAAGCTGGCAACTCTAGAAGCACCCACGTGTACTTCTTGCCTTTAGTTTCTTGCTATAGTGAATCATTTCTCATTCAAATTGGCTAACACGGAGAAAAATTGAAAGCAAAGACCTCAAAAACACTTCTTCAAGAATAAATGAAATTCTAAAAGTAGATTTTTTTTCATAAACTTTATCAAGACTGAGCTCCACAGCATCACACTGACCTCTGCTCTGCAAGATAGCAACATAATTAAATGTGCAAAAACTAGCTTGGAGGAAATTTGCAGAATCAAAAGAAAGCTCTCAAGCTTGTTAAAACAAACAAATAAATAAATGGCATGTGTTATCACTGGTAAATGGTTGAGATCTTCAGCAGCTCCTATTCCTAATGTAAGTGCTAATACGTGTATATTTAATGCAAGAAGCCAGCAGTGGCTTAAATAACTAAAGCTAGTTGTGATGAAACTTGGCTTTAGCATTTGCTTATCCTTCCTTGAAGTTTCTAGCTACATAATCCATTCCAAATGATGGCAACTATTTCTTCCACATAGCAGAGGTCTTGGGTAACCTCTCTCTGTAATGTATGGTGCTGTTTCCTTTGTTTTCAGTCAAGCCTCTCCCTCTCTTACTTTCCAAACATCTGTCCCACACAAGGATGAACCCATCAGTATAAGAGACCAGAGTGCATACATCATTCCATAATCTCTCTCCTATGAAACAATCAACCACAATCTAAGCAAACAGCAAATCAAAATCACCTGGAATTGAAGATAGTATCAGCTGGATAGGAATACAGTTTCCCTCTCGGCTTAAGTAACAGGCAGATTTCCAGCAGGTTATATGCAGCTCAAACAGCGTTCACCTTTGAATACTGAATTTGTAGATGTAAACTCTAAACCTGGAAACCTATGCCTACATAATTCATGTTTCTACCATCCTGTTACTGAGTAAGGTGAAGAATGCAAGAGGATAGGTTTCCAAAAGAATTCAGTCACTGTGAGTTGAAGGGTTTGGTCTTCAGTTTTAAAATCAAACTCCAATCAAATCTGGAGTTGGTTTTTCAGTATCATTGGAAATCTGCCTCTTACTTGGATTCATAGCAAGAGATTATTTTTTAAACAAATGGTGATTGAATATGTTGGCCACTGGGTATTACACTTGGAAACCTGAACAAAATTGTAAGAGGCTGATTGTGGAAAGACTAAATCAGTAACAAAAACTGGCAGTAGAAATAGATTGTGACAAATGTCTCCTATGAAGGCTTCAAATATTTGGCATGATCTATGAACAATCTAGGGAGAAGAATCTTCCAATATTTCAGCACATGAGATGACTAGAAAGGTATCACCTGACATAACCAGCTTTAGACACTTACATCCAAGCCAGCCACCCTAGTATTGCTTTGTAATTGGAGAAAAATAGTTACTCCTAGAGAGCAATTCATCCATCTTACAGGAGACATCTTGTATAGGTCTGATAAAATACACTCTAGAAAAGTCTATTTCTATCTGATGACATACCTCATGCTTTCCTTAAGTGCAGGCAGCTGTGTTGAAAGGTGCAGCGTAGAAGACAGCGAGACCTACAGCTATGGCCTAGTGCTCCCAAACCTAATGCTTCTCAAGAGTGAAGGCACAGATTTTATTTTTTGGTGGACTGCAGTTCTTTAATAATACGATTTTCTTGACATTTATTGAGAATAAATTTGTACTCTAATATAAAAAATTATGAAGACATTCTATACAACAAATGAACAACTAATAATAAAATGCAAGATATAAGCACGCCACTTTTGATTCACAGGATTCACTGGAGGCCCCTGGGTATGACAGGTATCTCTGAGACCAAGTGCCTCAGCATACTCCTTTCCAAACAAAAAAGTGTATTATAATTATAGTTATACCATATATGGTACTTGTATTTCATCAAGCTTTCCAGAATTCTCAGTGCTGGTCAAATTCCACCTCAATCAAAATTAGGAGTAATTCTCAAAGTGGCTAAATAGTAGCAACTTCTTTGATAAAAAACTCTGTGCAACCTTACTTACCAGCTAATGTACTGGTGTGCCTGAAAGCCCGGACCTGGGAATCTGACAAACCAGTCAGAAGAGAGATCACCGTGTCCATCATGTATTCATCATAAATGATGCTATACTGACACTGTCGAATGAGCACTCCAATGAACTCACAGAAGTTGGATCGAAACTTCTTCCACTGTGGCCCAGGCATGGTAAGTGGATAATCACCACTATCCTGAAGAACAAGAAAATGAAAATATGAAGTATTAAAAGTCTCCCCATTTCATTGATTTTAATGCTGTTGTAGTCATCATGGTCTAAGTTTCTAAGCTAAACACTATTTTTTTCCTTCAAGCCAACGGAGAATAACAAATAGAACAACATATTATTCTTCAGTTATCAGAGAAGCTTGTAGGCATGAAACCACTTTTACAAAGACTTCATTAGAGCTATTCTAGACTTGCAATATTAGCTCTGTATAGTCCAAAATATGCGTCAAGACTCACTTTTCTTCGTGCCCTGGATTAGGAAGTGGGGAGAAAGGATGAGAAAAGAATATTTCAAAGTATTTAAGGTCAAAACCTAAAGAAAGGCTTGTGTGATTGAAGGCTTGTGTCACTCTCCATCCTCACTTCAACTCTGTATTAATATTCTAATCAACCAGCTGCCACTCCCCATAAACTTCACTCAAGTTTACAACTGAGATCTTACAGAAAGTAAATACTGCCCTTTCTTGATCTTATAAATTTACCCTTTTTCTAGTGGTAAAACTTGCCTTCTGATAGAAGTAATAGAAATCTTACTACAGTTTCATATATCCCATCTTCCAATGATTACTGCAAGACTGGAGTAGGCATGTGAATGCTTAGTTCATTTAAGTTTAACTCCTCTCCAAGTTTGCTTTTACTATTCTCACTTCAATATTGCATTTCAGTGAGGCTGTCCTTCCCAAACTAGAAAGTGGTTTTTTTCCCTTTCAGTGAAAAAGACTAAATACAATCTCCCTGGTCACCTGATTTGTAAACCAACTCCAGATTATCCAAAACATGAATAATGCTCCATCCTGAATCTCTCCCCCAAGATAAGGAGTCAGTACTATCAAAGTTAAATATGTTTGTACATATTTATTCTGTGGTTTTTTGACTTCTGTTCTCTCAGGACTTGTCTTATCCCCCAGACTGAACCATGAAAAGTCAGTAACATAAGCACAGAGGAGCTGTAATCAAATACCCTTTTATCTAAACTTCATAAATTATGTTCTCCTGCAGTGAAACACCCTACCAAATTTAGCCAAATCACACACATGCCAGTCATACTAAAATAAAGATTAAAATTGCAAATACAAGTGCTCAAATGTTAGAAAAAGACAAAATTATAAGGCACTCAATGACCTTAGTGTCTCATCCATTGCAACCCTGAATGACATTATCCTAATGAACAGTATTTTTACTTCTAACTTTGAATGTCCAGTTTGAGGGAAATAGGAGCTTTGGTTTAAAACCCCATTCAGAGTGTTGTAAAGCTTCTGACATAAAGATATCTCCTAGCATGTTCAATTGGTGCTGTGAGTCCTCGGAACTTTTGTAAATCAGACCAAAGCATTATGTAGTAGAAACACAGATAAACACAGCTGTGCCACACATTTCGAAGGGGTTTTTTGTCTATTTCTGCCTAATGCTCTTGCCAGTGAATTACAGCAAGGTACGGTGTCTTGCCATGTAAATACAAGCCTTGCATTAGTCTCATTTATTTTAATTTAAGACTGAAATTAAAATGGTAAAGCTTTCTCCTGAATGTTTTTCTAGCAGTAATTCCACATGAACACTCCAGACTCCTTTTCTTCTTCCTGTGTACACCTTATTTTCACAAATAATCTCCAGCCTAAATTCCTGCCTGCACAGTATGTGTGGGAACTCTGCATGTGACCTGGAGGACGTAATATATGATTCCTAGAGGTATATATACATAATTCTTTTGGAACAGATTCTCAGAATTTCTAGTGCTGTGTATAACTACTCACATTTGTATGATGTATTTTTAACCTACAATTACATACTAGACAGTCCTTTTGAAAAGCATATGAAGACTGCACCGAGAACATCTCATCTGTCTGAAATGGGAAGAATAAGTTTCCAATAAAGCCACTGTATTGAATCTTTTATTCTTGAATACCAATAAAAATGTGATACATCATGGTCCAATGGTTAGAAAACTCAAACTGAAATTTTTGTTCACCTGCTAACTCTACTACAAGCATTATGAGGGAATTCACCTACAAAACGCCTGTACTCATAAGCCAAGCACCCAGATAGCATAGCAGATGGACGTCCATGGAATTCCCCGTCTGAAACTGAATTTGTGGCAGCAAAGTTATTTCTATCGTTTAAGTCCTGCACAAGTGTTCCTCTATTCATGATGAGGAATATCAACGCTTCAGTCACTGCCATAAATGCAGAAGTTAGTAACAGCAGCCAGCTGATTACTGCAGCACTGACAGAAAATGAGATGATCTTGAAAAAGCAAAGCAAGCAGCAAATCTGAACATCTTCAATGGCAATTAAGATATTTTCTGGGCAGCATACTGTGCTAATGAATAGAAAATGTAACAGTTCTCCCAGAAACAAATGATTGTTAAGTCGTAGACGTTACATAGAGGGGCAAAAAGCGTTCTAATGCTATGCCAATCACAATTGCAATTTTACAATCTGCTGAAGACTGAGAAGGATTTTGTTTGCTTATTTCATTATGTGTTTTACCCTGAACAGTAACGTAAGCTGCTCGTATTCTAAAAGCTTGTATTATGGCAGGTCTTTTTTGTGACTACAACATCCTGCACAGACCAATCTGACAATATTCTGACTAGGAGTATGAACATAGGTCATATAGCCTATACTATGGAACAGGTCATATAACAATTATAAACTACAATGCTGTGATCATCTGATATATGAACATCAGCAGCAAACTGCACTAAATTCTAAAATGTTTTCCACTGCTAACAGGGTATGAGTTTATTCTAGATTTCAAAATATTCACTGGATTGTGGTCTAAGACTAACAATTTCATGCTTTTATACTGAAACCCACAAATTCTTTCACAAATCCATTCAAGTGTTAAGGCAGAAGCTAGAATGGAAGCTTTGTTAGAATTTTAAAAGTTCTGAAAAGTTTTAAGTAATGGAGAAAGCTTACGTACTAGTAACTGTAATTCTTCGAGATACATTGCTTATGCGTATGTTCATACTATGCATAAGGAAGTGAGTTTTTTTCTCCTTTGAGAAAAAAAACTTTGACAGTTTTTGAAAGGGTTTTTTCGAGAAATATTTTCTTCCATCAACTGTAGGACAATCCTCTCTTGGGCAAAATCAATGTTCTTTGGCTTTGGACGGTATCTTGGCCATTCTATTTTATACAATGGCACTAGATTAAAGACAATATCCAATTCTGTTTTCAAATTACACAAGTAAAAATCCAGCCACAATGTAGGATGAATTGATACAATCCTTCTGTTTGTCACTGTAACCTAAATTTTATTTACCGTACCCTACCCTACATGTACACAAGGCCCATAGTGAATACCTGAGTACAGCAAAAGGAGCATCCACATGGCCGTAGTTAAGTACATAGTTAAACATTTTGTCATTCAAAGCCATGAACAAGATAGAAATCCTGCAGAAGTAAATCCTGAAAAAGAGTAGTGCTTATATTTATAGTTTTCCTGCTTAACTTTTTGAATCACAGCCTTGGCATTCCATTTATAATTGGTCAGAAAAAGACACCTCTGTCCTGCAGAAAATTAATCTTTTAGCATTTGTTTTCCTCACTAAACAAAATAAATATTCTGAGTGTTCATTTAAGTTTTTTATATATGAAAAACAAAGAAAATACAGTTCAAAAATCTCAAAGCTAAAAAGTATTTACCATTAGGAACACTTTTATTTGGACAGAAGATACCCAATGTGAATTGTAATACACTTGTTTCAAACAAAACATTTACATTTTTTTGAAAGAGTATTTCTTTCTGTAACACTGTTCCAAAACAGTAATTTTCATGTCACATTACTATTTGGTTTAAATTGTCATTTCAAATGAACAAAACATTAATTTGCACGCATCGAACAGAGCAGAATGCTGCAAAATCCTGTAGTCCTGTTTCAGAAACCTGTTCTTTGTTGTACGATGACAATTCCAAGAAGTGAACTTCAGAATCCAGAATACCACCACCAATTTCAGTGGGATGAGAACACTTTCTACAGTTCTTCTTACTGCCTGGTCTCACTAACCTCTCTAATACCCAGGATACAGACAAGGATATCCCTAAAGCCTTATACATGAGGGTCTACACAGATCCAGTTCAGGGCTAGCAGGGACCCAAGGTAGCTCTTGCAGAGTCAGACTTGGTTAGGCTCTCTTAGATCACCAGATGAGAGTTCACTCCACGCTTTTGTGCGATAATACACTTATGCCCTCACACTGGGTAATACACAAACTTTTCAGTACCAGTATTTCAGCATCCAGGGCCTACTCAATCCACAGCCCTGACTTCTCAAGATGAGTGGCTGTAATTACCTTTTCAAATGATTTCATACTTTTTGGTTTTCCATTATTATTCTTTCCTAAAGCTCATGCTAGTTCATTATTCCTCACCCAATAGTTTATATTGCTGCTTTGCTTGTCAATGTAATTTCTCATACTGAGACAGTGCTTTATCCACTGGTTTCTTGCCCATTGCATTTTTGTTTTAAAAACAAAGTATATTGTAATATATTGCACAATGTTTAAAGAACTATTTGCATACTATACCTCATCAAATTCTTCTGTCATTTTCCTTATGATTTCTGCATTTTGCATGTTCCTGAACATTTCAATTCTTACAGTACCTGTAATGCAATGAAGGGACAAAAGAAATTAACACAACCGATTTTTCTAATGTCAAAATATCAATGTTTTTCTGCTAAACTTACAGCTCAATAATACATATGAAAGAGTATAAATGCAATAATAACAGGAACACATTCAACAAGATTGTCTCTTGAAGAAGAGGGTAAAAAAAAAAAAAATCATTCGTCCTGTAAAGTGCTGTCAGACTAGGAGTTAGTAACATTTTCCATCTCTACACTCTTTACAACTAAGCAAATGTGATACAGAAGCGATAGTAAAGTAGGACTCATGCCACGTCTGCAGTTACCATGTGTTTTTAATTTTGTGCGCAAAATAAAATGAAGACCATCTTTCAGTTCTGTAGCCACTACTAGTTAATTCTCCACTTTGTATGTTGGGTCACCTGGATTACAGATATACCGTGATCTCTGTGCGGAGACACAGGAGTGGTTTTCCAACTGCGTAGCTCAGGACCAGCTCTGTGGAAATGGAGCTACAGGACCTGCGGACCAGAGCTAGCACAACTGCATCATGCGGTGCTACTGTCAGCAAGTTTCTCCAAACACAAAGGCTCTACAGGTCTTAGTCAAGAAGTGAGCCAGCTCAGGATCAAAAGCAGCAATTGCACCTATGTCATTCCTTCATGCGGATTATGCCATTTCCCTTGTTACCTGAACAGCCAAGTTGACAGGGATAACTTTTCATTCTAAATTGAACAAAACTACCGAAACTGAAAATATAACAACACAACAGGAGTAAATGAAAATTCTTGTTACTTGATTCAATCAGTTTAAAGGAATAAAATATTTTTACACTTTATTGCCGTTGCAACTAGACAATGTCTAAATCCCCAGCCGTATAGCACAAGTCAAGCTAAAGAACATTTTTTTTTTGCTACTGCACAGTTTTCTTTTTGCCACTTCACAATCTTCTTTTGGTAATGGAGGATATGTAGAAAAATTAAACAAACTGGAGAGCTACAAAATCCATGCTGACATCATTAACATTACAAAAAGTAAGTCTCCCTGCTTTTGCAAAAAGTTCAATTGGATTAATGATCTGTTGCATGGCTCAAAATTTTCAAACCATAACAGAAGAAGCTTAACAGCTAATAGTATTAGTCCCTGTACAAAGGATAAACAAAGATAATTTAAGTATACTAAATATTATGAAAATTTTTAATTCTGACATTTCATTCCTTGAAAAACAAGCATTAGAAACACATACATTTCAAAATATGCAAGCACAGTTAAAGCACACCAATTATCTTTATCTTAGTAGGGTACCATATTATAATGCAACTTAAATATGGATTTCTTGAATTGATTTTGCTTCTTCATGAAATAATATTTCCTTGTTATCTATTTCATACTGAGTAACACTCTCAACCTCAGTTCTAACAATGGTGATTTAAGTTTGTGCATGGTAATTTCCATATTACTAACAATTTGTAATGCAAAATATTAATATAAAACAAGAAACCCAAGAGAATACTACCCTATGACAGTCGAAGACCTGTTTTATCAGCTTTGAAATCATCTGTAAATGCAGCTATATTTTGATGTTTCTCCCAATATTGAAAGTTTTGTTTTGAATAAGTGAAACAGGTTCACAGTATGTCTTCCGTGTATTGAATGGTGGACAGCTATTTTAGAAACCCAGCTCAACTGCATTGATACCTCTTTCTCTCACTGCGTGCTGTCATCTCTTGCTCCTCTCATGGTAATATAACCCTCATTGAATAAGTAACCTATTGACCTTGTTATTTTATTTTTTTATAGTCCTGATTCTAATTTTATTCTTATCTATTTATGACTTCTGTTAATAACCTTAAATACCTTCCACATAAGATATAACCATATTATTTTGTCAGAAAGAGTACAAATATCATAACTAAAATTCCTTGCTAATGCACTTCACTCAATTCAAATCTCCCCTTGTACAATTCTGTTGTGGTTCTCTATATCTTTTCTCCCTGAGGACACAGAATGCAATTATACTGTCATCACTATTACTTAGTGGCTCAGATATTGGTACTTCTTCAATGACCTCCTGCATGTTACTTCACAGTCAAGTATAATGTCTCCTTGAACAATTTCTCCCAAGGAATCTGTTTCAGAAGGTGACTCCTTAACACACTGCTGCTTTAATTCAGCAACTGTGGATGCAGTAACTGTGCTCAGAGGAAGCTGATGGCTCATACTGGATGCACGCACCCTCCACAGGCAGTTTCCCTTGAATCATGGAAAGGCTTTTTACCTTCCATGACTAGAATGAGATGGTGTAAGGCTGGTGTAGATTCTACACACATCTTCCAAACAAGCAATGGTCCAGGTATTTGAGGGCATGGGGCAGGTGTGTGCTGCACAGGATGAACCAAACTCCTGGAATCTCCTAGGGATGCCAGGGTGGACAAGAGCGCAAACTGCCAAGGAAGTGTCAGCAAGCATTAAGAGGACGGAAGAGAAAAGCACTTATCAACTCACTGACATGTCTCATTCTTCCCTCCACTTTTTATGACAAAGTTTACTGGAAGTCATGTCAAGCAAAATGAGCATTTCTACTTACCTGGCAGTAGATAATAGCTTTGGCCTGACTGCTTTTCCTACCAGCACCCCTCCCCCACCTGACCAAAACACAATCCTTTTCTGGAAAACTGATTTAACACTATAAATATGCTATGAAGACTCTGTTCACAACACATTTCATGGTGTCATTGCAACATTTCAATATTACAATGGTCAACACTGTTCAAATTTGTTGTTTTTATGATTAGTGAAAAGCTAAATTCTCCCATTTTAAAGTGAATCCTTAAAATATAACAGATTTTTTTGTATAAAATACAATTGAAGGAGTGGAGTGCATTCCTACAGTCTCTGCCTAACTGATGTTGCTACTAGTCTTGTATCCTTTTCTAAACTGAATTTTACCTCTATCACGAAGCTCTCCCTCCTTATTTAGTGAAGAGGATTTAAACTGTCTTAGCCCAACTAACAAACTGAGAAGCCTATTCTACTTCAAGATTAAGTTCTCAGTTCAAATTTATTCACATCCACTGTGTTTTAAAAAGTCTTCTCGCTGTCAAGTATATATCCTTAATGACAAAATTCCAGTTTAACTTTGAGCTAAAGACAGATACAATTTTTATTTGTCAATAATTAATCATGTCACCCAACCTGGTTTTTAAAAGTGAAAAAAAAAAATGCATACAGAGGACACAACATTATTTCAACTGGGACAGAGAAAGACTAAAAGGGTCTATACAAAATTAGATGAATACACTTATAGAAAACAACAAAAAAACTGCGCAAAACAAGATATAACATTTCCAGAAGACATAGCATACCACAGACTCAATGGCTTCAAAACATATAATTATAGTGAAAAGGCTAACCAGTTATAATAGTAAACCCTGCAAAAGAATAGTAACAACAAAAATCTCCATGAACTTTGTAAGATGTATAAGCTCTCAAGTTTGAGCAACAACCAACCTTTAGTACTGGGAGTTAAAGAGGGTACTCTGGATGCAGGTTGTCCCATGACTACCTTTCCTCCTCTGAAACGGAAGATATTAAGCACTGCTGGAAGTCAGGGAACACCATCATACCAAATACTACCCTCCAATGGTCTCCTGCATATGGCAATTCTGCTATTTCTATAGGAAAAGAAAGCTTATGTGACAGAAATAAGGCCACTGCAGAAGTGGTACTCCAGCTACAATAGCCCACAGTCATTTAAATACTACTAATGAAAACAAGTTACTCACTAGTAAATGGATTCTTGAAATCTAAACTACTGACAGTTGGTAATAAATTATGTACTATGTAGCATACTAACTGTAGTATACTAACTATACTAGTCAGTTTTAATCTCCGATACCTTTATTCACAGAAGCAACACAGCCAATTTTATCCCTTCTCTTTGGGACCACTTGCCCAAACTGAGTAAACTGCAGGAGAAGTGGTGGGAAAATTGCAGCTCAAGACTGAAGTCAATGGATATAAAGTAAGCCCACAGTCTCCTGCAAAGAAGGATTAATTGTGGGACCTTAAATTCACGGTGACTGATTAGTATCTCTCAACCACACAAATCAGAAAAACAGTAACCAGAAGAAAGATTTATAAAGACATCAGGATGAAGACACTAGAAGATTTGCACTGGGAAGCATCATATGAAACAGGCAACGTACTCTTTTCAATTAGCTGAAAGTTGATAGTTGGGATCGGAGCACTGGGAAGTAATTTTGACTGTTGAAACTGTCAAGAGAGGGCAAGTTTAATAAAGATCTTGCAAGGATGGATGATGATTACAGAACTGCTGGATGAGCAGTATTTCTTTCCCTTGGTATCATTAAATGTGCATTTCCTATACTTTTCTTCCCACTTACCATTTAGATCATAAGAAATAATCCACTTTTACAGTGTCCGTAAGTGCAGTTTTTAATCATCTCAGAACAGTTAGTGACAAATCTCCGTATGAAAGATAATAAACAAAGCCTGAAGTCAAATCATAAAGAGCACGTTATTTCTCACTGTTCAGCTTGGGTCATGGCACACTTCTGTAACACTTCATTTACTGCTCCCAGAAGAGAGCTGCCGGAAACTAACCAGAAATTACTCACACCAGTCAAAAAGTTTATTTTCTGTGGCTTGCTCACAATCGCATAGGAACACTGAAGTACATCTTACCTCATTGGAATCAATAGGCTTTAATCATTAAGCTAAATGGAAGCAGTACTGGGACAGCTGAAGCACATCCAAACAGATGTTGAGACTCCTAAATCCCATTGGGGCTCCTAATTTTCTATTGATTTCTGTGCTTGAAAACTGGAACACTTTACTGAAATCAGAAGTCAGGATTCTAGAAATTAGTCATCCTAAATACTTAGCTGAATTTCAGCTTTTAGAGCACACGCAGGAATAAAAGACCCTTTTATTAACTTATTCCCCAATTCTTCCTGTTGTATGGACTCTACATTGCCCAACTGCTGCTGCCAGTGAAGCGGTATACAAAAGCCAGTATCTTCTTAAAAGACACAGCCCTAATTCATCCTTAGAACAGCTTTAGATGGTGAACTCTTACTGAATGAATCAGCAAGAATCCCAATTAAAAAAAGAAAAGTACAGCCTCATGCAATTAAAACCTTATCAGAAGATCACAGGCAGCTGTTAAACAGAATTCTAACGGTTCACCTAAGTCCTACAACAAAACCAAACCCAAATACCTGTCAGTTCCTAAAATACGTTTGAATGCATTCTCTGAAACCTCCCTGCAATGCTAACTCCTTACCCTTTACCTGACACACAGGACCCATTGGAAAAGTGTATTTGCTTGCTACAGTCCAGTTTTTTAATTGACCTTCTGCTTGTTAATTTCCATACCAGACTATAATTGTTAACCTTAATTTTGTTTTGGTTATTTTATGCATTGCTCTGATTTTGTCCACCATGCTCCTGCAATTCTTGAATATTTACCTTTAATACTTTGATTTTTTTTCACATTCCATTTTGATTTTCATACCATCGCACAGCGCACGATTCATACAAGTTGTTCTCTTGCTATAATTCCTATTCCTCCTTCACTTTAGGTTAGTTTGCACTTCAGTCTTGAATATAATTTTTTGGAACAGGATTCTCTTTTTTACCTTTGTTGTGTTTCCCATACAGGCTTGTGTATCTATTTTTTCAGTACAGTCTCTTCCTCTTTTGAAGACCATTATCATTGCTTTGCCCTTCACTTTGCTCTCCCAGAACTAGGAATATTATTATTCTAATAATTGAGCTCATTTAAGTTGCTGTCCCAATAACAACTGTGTTGGCCTCACTGTGAGTCTTAAGCAGTATGAGAAACACAGGAATAGAACAGACTTCCACCAGATAGCAGAGAAAATGACAAATAAAGTAATTTGCCACTTGTCATCATGAACAGATACTTAAGGGTAGAGACATGTTTGTCTGTTGCAGTGTGATGTTAAAGCTCAGAAAATCTGCAACAAAATACAGGTTTTGGAATGGAGGAAACTTTGGTCGTTACAGTCCTTTCATCGTTCTTATGGCCCTCTTTGGCTCTCTCCTCCCAATGCCTGACTGCCACCTACAGTTCCTACTCTGTGCTCATTACATGTCCAACAGTGGCACATACACATAACATACACAGTCATTAACTGAGACAGAAAGACGCACATTCAAAGGGACCACTACTAAAGCATTTTGAATTTTATCTTCTCCATAATACAATGGAGGCCCGGAATCTGTTATTGTTCTGGCTTACATAACTCAAACATTAGCAAGACAACTTTTTTCTTAATGTCATTCAAAAAATTAGCTGAACTGTTTCTGCTGACCTTTCCCAATCAAATTCAGCCTAAAGAAAGACGTATTGCCCAGTATGGAAGCCTCAATATAATCCCTTAGAGCTTACCTAAAATGGAAATGGACTTAATCAGTAATGTTAAAAGTGCCAATAGCTATAAGGAGTATCAATAAAGGTGGTCAAAAATGTCAGTACAGCTAGCAGGACTTAATTAATTGTTTTAACTATCATAGGGCTCACTGCATGAAATGGTGGAAATTTAGTATCAAATCCTTGATATTTCCTGCTATTCAAATTCAAGGATAATTGCTTCATTTTTAGAGTGAGCAATTCTGTATTACACTTAGAAGTTCAGAGTTCTGTAAGAGTTTAAGAAGTTGATAACTTTACGTATATAACTAGCGTTTTGTATGATTGGAACTGTTCATCTCTTAAAAAACAAAATGTTATTTGATCCAGAAGATACCAGTGAAGGTAATGATTCCCTCATTACAGGTATGAGAAGAAATACATTGAATACAGTCAGAAATTTTTACAAAGAGAACAATGATTTATGTTAATGACAATCCAGTTATTTCCCCTTGTTGAAAAAAAAAAAAAAAGTACATATTCGTTTATTAAGAAGTGATAGAAACTTAATGTCTACTGTAAAGAAACCAAATCCTATGAAATTCCTAAGCTCCAATTCCTAAGATGTGCCAGACTGGAATGTGATGTACTATGGAACTGGTGGGCTGAAGGGTTGAAGTAATGCTTCACAAGCCCACTGGAGCTCCATAAGGCATCAATAAGCACCTAAAAATAATACATTTATGCAAAACACACACATTTTCAAAGTCCTATAATGATCTCCCACATCTTCGTTCTTAAAGAAGTTGATATGCAATAATAAAGTTTTCAGCTTAAAAGATAGGAAAGCAAAACCAGCAAAAATTGTTACTTTTCAGAATGGAATGAACCTATCAACAGATCTTTCTAAGCAACGGTGTTGATTGAAATATGCTAAATAGTAGATATAAATGCTTTGAAAAAACCCCGATGATAATGGAGCAAAGTTTGCTGGTGACAGAATGATTTAGAACAGCTACAATTAAAGCTCAGCCAACACTGCAAAGGATTTCATAGTAATGGAATTGATAAAATAGCAAATAATGCTCTTCAGAAAAAAAAAGCATGCTAACTCCACAAACCACTAGTAGAAAATGAAGTAGGCCTACATAACTTAGTGCATAAAAAATAGTATACTTCATGTGTTCAAGTCTTAAGATTTTCATAAAGGAAACTTCCTTACTCTGAGCTTAAGGCAGAGAATACTGTTCTGATATGGTTCTACAGCATTTGCATTTGGAAACGTTAAGCTGCCTTTCATCTTGATGTTAATGACACTGGCTAACAGAAGCCAAATAATTAATACCTAAAGCCACTAAACTCACAATCTAGTATTTGTACTGAATGATTTCACAAAATGGATCTTTTCGTGCTTTGATGGCTCGAAGTAGTAATTCTCACAAGGCACCCACCTTTTTGTCAGATAACTTCAGCCTCGAACAACAGTAAATAACATGAACATGAGTGAAAAGCTCAAGGAGCCTTTGCTACCCCAAAGACAACGCTTTGTTCCTGGTAATGTCTTAATGCTTTTGCACTTGGCTGCATCCAGCAGCCGCATCCTGCCCTGCATTGCCTCAATTCACTCCAGCTGAATGAGAGGTCTGTGATCAAGGAGGACACTTATGCTTGAGGAGAGAGGGAAAGCACTGACTCCAACGTATTCTTGGGTTTACGCTCCTCTGAAACTTTCCACCTGTTTACTTAGTACTGGTTCCAAGATTCATTTCTGTTAGCACTACTCATTGCTGCAGTTTCCTGCACATGTGCTGTACAGAAACATTTACTAAGAAAAACATTCCTTGTGGATCTGATGAAACAAAAACTAACATACAGATTTTCGTACTCAGTAATCGGCACTAGGTGTTAGGGAGAGTGCAAGTACAAGTCATCATTAGATGAATCTTGCATTTGGCAGTAGTTTTTAAAGCTGCTGCCTGACCATATTATTTGATAAGCCTGGAATCCTTTTTTGCAAAGAGTAAATAACTGTTCCTCTATTTGCCATTCTTTTCCCCTTTGCTTGGGTTTTCCTCTCTAATTTTGTACATCCTTTTAGAAGTGGGATGGCCAGAACTACATTCAATGCTCAAGATGCAGGTGCAATGTAAGTTTGAGAGAGAGATTTTTCTTTGTTTCTAATATACATGCACATAAATTTGTCCTTTATTTCTAATTCTTAGCTCTGCCTCTCAGAGCACTGCCAAGCAAAGAGGTTGTATTTTCAAATTATTCACTGTGACAGCAAGCTCTAGGAGCAAAATGTTAGTAACTACAGCTTATCACTGCATATGTGGAACCAGACTTTGGCTGCATGCTGTCACAAGTTACTTCAATCCAGAAATATAAACATAGATAGTTTTGAGGTAGAGCCGAAAGTTAAGTGTAAGATACAACAATGTAAATATTTGAACTAAGTCCATTTAGGTATATCTAGTCTTTCAGAGTGCTTTTATCAAAGAGTGTTTTCACATCTAGACTCACCCACCACCCAGCAGTTAACTTGCAACCACATAAGCTTCCCTCTGTAGTGAGAGGGGCCCGGTATGGGCCTGAGCTCTTCCCCCCTCCCGGGTGAGGATCTTATCTGTGTGTATAAATACCTGATGGGAGGGTGCAAAGATGACAGAGCCAGATGCTTCTCAGTGGTGCCCAGTGACAGGAGAAGAGCCAGACAATCCAAAGGTGAGCACACCAATAGAGCATAACTGCATATGCACTTTTGTAGCCAAGAGCAGAATCAAAATACTGTTGCTATTGCTAACAACAGGCTGTAGGCATCGTAACTGTGCCCGTCTTCATTGTGCACAGCCCTGGTCCCAGGCAGTTTGGGTCGTTATCAAGGGGTTACGAGTGCCTGCTGTGTGAACTGAAGCTTGGTACCAGGTGTCTCTTGTTATAAAGCACAATTCAAGTGTGGGATAATATAATAGCAAAGGTCTTGAAAATATGCAATCTGTCTGATAAAACTCTTTTCAGCTAAGAACAATTGCTTTGTACCAGTACTTTGTACTTATAATGTACCAATATACTCTCTTTCTGCTTTCTACAGTATTTCACAGCAATGACAACAAACCTCAGAGCAGTTTTAAAAATACTGAGTAGTACTCAAAGGAAAAATAATGGATCTCTGTTCCACCATACTTGAAGAGGCTTCATATACTACAGATTCTTTCTTTGCATTCTTCTGGAAAGGTAAAAGATTTAATCCACCAATTTTGAAAGTAATAAATAGACAATTATTATTTTAATGCAGATGATTTATTCCTGTCCTGTTTCCTATGATTTTTATCAAATGTATGTCCACGTAAGAACAAACTCACAGCTATTTATTTTCCTTAAAAGTCTAGAATTGTAGAATAATTTCAGTTGGCAGAATTCCTGAGCATCAGCTAGTCCAAACCCTTCCCAAAGCAGGGCCAACTAGATCAGGCTGCCCAGGTGAGTTCTCAGTATGTCCCAGGACGGTGATCCTACCATCTCCCAGAGCCCTTATGCCTCCAGTACTTGACCACCTCATGTCAAAAATGTTTTCCTTTATGCCAAACTGGAATTTCCCACGTTTCAACTTGTAGCTGTTAACTGTCATCCTATTATGACCGATTTGCATGAAGAATCTGGCTTCACCTTGTCTCTAGTCTCTCATTATTTGAAGAAAGCAGTAAGATCTCCCTTTGGCCTTCTCGAGATTGAGCAACTCTGTTCTCTCAGCTTCTCCTCACTCAGGAGAGCAAGGACTCCACTGAAGGCTTTCTGGAAATCTACATTTCTTGCTTCAAAGAACTTCAAGTTTTCTTTCCTAGAAAACATCCACCAAGGTTATTCACTTCAGAAGTCCACCCTTCCTTCCACTTTATAACTTTGCTTGTCCCACCTACAGGTTCACACTGACAAGACAGTCAGCAGTGAACCACAGGCATATCATCAACCTTTAACACCCCTTCATACACTTTTTTGCCAGAGAGTATTTTTTTTGTCGGAGAAACAAATTTCTTGTCCATGTTCTCCCAATACGTAAAACAAAACTCCTTAAAACATGGTACCTCCGCTTACCAGGAAATTAGGAGGCAAAAGACAATCACAGGAGGATTATATAGCCAGGGTCCACCCTCTTTCCCTCAGTCTTTCTGCTTCCCCTGATGAAGTATTGATCCTTTCCTCAGTTCTCTGTTACTCTTATTTCTAGCCCTATTTCTCAGTGTTTCTCATAAGTAGCAAAGACGTGAAGATGAAAGAGAAGTCCTAAAAACAATTACAAAAAGAGAAGTAATTATCTAGACATCTTCAAGTGATGTGACAGGCTCTAGACTCCACAAAAACCAGTATGTCCTAAGAAAGAAAACAAAACAACAACAACAACAACAAAAGATAGAAAGAGAATCCTTTAGAGCACCTTTCTTCCCTCAAAGCAAGAGGCCAGGCCTTTCTGTGGGCTCTTGCCAAAGATCTGACAGAACTCTGCAAGCCAAAAAAGCGAGTCTCCTGCAGCTGCTGAAGGACCACCACATTCTATTTCTCATTTGCCTGCCTCTTGTCCCTTGATCTGATCTGGCTTTATTTACCTCAAGGAAGCTACTGTTAATTGCATGAGATCTTCTCAAAGATGCAGGTCGTCTTCATTTTACTGAAACTACTGCTGCAATACGTGGCAGGAAAGGCTAAGGCATAAAAGGAGTGTCTGCATTTGCAGCATCCATACAGTGCCAAATCTTATTAGCAACACCACTACCAAACAGACCAAAATAGCTCTGGGTTTCCCAGAGCTGATCCTTACTTTTCAGAATTCCCCATTCATCAGTCTGAGAGCCACTAGGCAAACAGTGACTGGTATCTTCCCATGTCATTTATGTGATGGGAAAAAAATCAGACATGTTAACATTAAAATAGACACTTTGTAAGCGCTGCAAAAGCGGAAAGCTGCAGAACTTCAACAGCTGATTTGATGTGCTGGTGTGCTTCATAAAATGAGACTGGAGATACAGAAACATCTTTGCCATAACTTATCTCTAACACATTTGATTTCCCTCATTAAATGAAAGCCACCATCTACTTCAAAAGTTTCTGTGTTTTTTTTTATTAATCTGAAAGAAAGAAATCAGACTTGTGTGCCTTCCTGTCTGTAAGTATGATGCTTAATAAATTCTGAATTATTTGTTTATAACAAATCTGACCAATCTTGGATATAAAATGTTCGAATAAATTTTATAAAAGCAGGTAGTTGAGTAGAAGCCAAAGAGGTCATTCAGGCACAGTATGAATCATGACCTCAATCTCTGTTAATCTCTCTCAGCCTCTGGGACACTCACATTGTGAATGCTGCTGCTTCTTCAAGAAAAACTACAACTGGAGCACACTAACCTCTCCCAGCAGTGTTTGACTATATAGTTTCTTTATATTCCAAAAAGTTCCAGGCTGCTTCTAAATCTTTTTTAGAGTTAGACAGCATTCAGAACATCATCTCTCATAAAGAGTATCTGACACTTCATGAGTACATTCAACAGCTTTTGTATAATTCAGTACAGTTGATCCACACAAATACACTAGAAATCACTCTTCATTAGTTCTGCTTCTCATGAAATCACTAATTTAGAGTATACTAAAGACTAAAGAATTTACTGAGCTTCATCTGTAAAAAGACAATGCAAAAATTAGCTGAGCTGGCTCAAAGCAATGCCTTTATCCTTCTCTCTCCTCATTTAATAGTTCGCAAGATGAGAGAAGTTCTCCTTTTTCACATAATTATCCTTCCTGCTTTGCTAGGAAAAAAATTTCTGTTTTATCTTATTTGTTAGCTCACTCCAATCCACTTTGATTACATGAACACATGCATTGAGGTCTTACTTTGGCTAAGGAAATGCAAAGAATTTGAGAAACCACATGCAAAAATTACATAATCTTCGTGCTTAGAAACTAAAGCAGAAATTAAGAAGTGCCACTTAAGATGCTCTATGAAACCTTGATTGTCTTTGTGTGCCATCTTTGATGAGTCACCAACTCACACGGCTGTCTACTGTTCTGCCTAGCTTTGTCAGCCACAGAAAACAGCACCGTCGTGGAAGTGAACAAGAGTTGTGTAGGTGAAATTATTGTATCTCGGATGTATGCAGCTGTTGCTACAGCCAATGAACCAGGTAGTGAAGAGCAGGAAGAAAGAGGGTGGTCTTACAAAGGAATTGATTAGGATGCTACAGACTGCTACTTACTTTCACTTCTGAGTTTCTCTAAGAGTCTGGACAGTTTAAACTATTTTAAAGAAGGTCCGTAACAGCACATTCTCCTTTTCCCAGGCACCTACCTTGCAGTCTCATGGATAAAAGTGCAGCATACAAACAATTGTAACTGCACATACACTGACTGTAACACCTTCCTTCAGGTATGTAAAACCCCCTAAACATAGAAAAAGGGGAAAAGTTTGAATTAGAGGGGAAAAGTTTCCTTGTTGGAAAGGGTAAGAAAGAGGGTTTAGGCTAGAGTCCTGCTTTTTCCTTATTGCAAGTATACATCTATTATACAAAAAGAACTTCAAGTTTCCGTTCTATGAACTTTAAGAAATCTTCTAGGTACTCCAAGCCTAGTCATTAACCAATTGGAAGAGAAGGAGTAGGAAATCAAGAAGAGCTATAGTTTAAACATGTAATATGTTATCTAAAAAACCCTCCCCACATGGAGTGGAACAGATATTGCATCTGCTGCCTCAAAAGCTTTATTGTATCAATGACTCTCTGTGCCTGGATTAGCCTATTACAGAGCAGAGACAGGATCTTTATTTACAAGGGATTTACAAAGAAAAACTGGTTGAAAGCCTATAGAAAAAAGCCCTTGAGGAAAAAAAAAATATTTTTTTTTTAATTGGAACTTGGCTACTATGGAAAAATAAGAGGAAGCATCATATTAAAAGTGAAGTTAACACAATGAATACTTAGTTGCTCAACATGTTTTGGCATGGGTAAGAGAACAAGAGAGCACACACTAGATCCAAAATCAGTAAAAGCCTGGATATGCTTATAAAAAACATAATACAAGAGGGAACTGACACCTCAGAACTGAGAAAAGATAAACTGCTGGTAGGTCTCATGAGAAGGTTGGAGAAAAAGCAATACTACAGCAGCTCTGAGATCAGCTTAAGCTGCGTGGAATGGCACTTGGAGATGCAAAATGAAGCAAGAGAACACACACAAATCAAACACGTGTTGACAAGACAAATATAAGCGGGAATGTGGAAAGGGGAGTAGAAAACTGGAAAAGCTAAACATGTAACTTGTTTCTCAACAGTAGATGTCTAGGATTCACTAAAGAGTATTTGAGAGCAAAATGTAGAAAAAGATACATCTGTGTAAACTTAATAATACTAGAAAAACAAAACCTTACATAAGCAATAAAGCAGCAAGTACTGAAATGAGTGCTGAAAGACAAATAGTAATAGAGGATGAAATACAAGAGGGAATGAAGAGTTTGAGCATGTTAATTAACACAAAGATAGTGGACTCAAGGGGAAAAATTAATCAAGTGCCACCAAGGAAAAAGGAAAGAAGAAAAACACAGAGGAACATTGAAAGTAAGGGGGGTTTAATCTGCCTTAAATCCTACAGTCTCCTCTCAGACTGTTCTGGATCCTATACCTTATAAATTTTAATATCATAATTAGTTGAAATGGTGTGCTTTGCTTAAATTAAAAAAATGGCCCTGTAAATACATCAAGTATTACTATGCTACTAACACGATTCTTTGTAGATATCCAAATGCCAAACATTACTTAGGCAGCCGAAGAATAAAGCAGCCACCTTATTCCTCTGGTTGACTGTCTTATAGCTTGGTGGAAAAATCTTTGAAGTAGTAAAATATATATAAAGCAATACTTGGGTAAAATGAACTATTTTAACATAATCTACAACTAATGTTTTATTTTGTAAAGAACATTTTGTTTCCTCAATATTTTGTAACAAAACACTCAGAATCCCCCCTTGGCTCCCCAGCTTTCAGCACTTTAGGGAATCTTTCTTTTTAGAGTTTCTCAGTGCTCCCTCTCCCCCATGATGAGTTTAAGATGTCTGGAAGTCTTAATATCAAGATGTCTTTACTGTAATATGCTCATATATTTGAGTTTAATCATAATGCTGAATTTTCTGTATAGTACTCTATTTTTTTGGCATAACTACATTCTCAGCTGTAACTCCATGTCAACATAGACTCTGTCTAGTAATTGCTTTGTTGTCCTTCCCACATGAAGCTTTCCTTGAAGTTCACAATAAAAACATCAAAGAGTGTTATAATATGCATCAACTGCTTGATGAGAACATTCAAAAATTGAGTTACATTTTTAATTTACAGCCCTGTTCAGCAGTATATTCTGGCTCCATCATTCTGCAGCAACTTAAAGCAACCCCACAACATACTCATGAGATGAAATGAGTATACTACTATCTTGGCTGTTGAAGCAAAGCTAAGCCACTGGGATGTGCACCTGTCTGCCTCTCCTCCTGCTTCCTAAGCTCATGTCTGTAGATGTGCCCTCACAGAACACATTCCTTTCTGGTAATTTTTGGAATCCATAATTTCTTCCTTTTGCCTCATAGTTTCCTGCATTTAAAGGCACAAGTTTACTTCTTCATCCTTCATTCCACTGTTACAGATGTTCCGGTTTCCCCTTCTCCTTGAACTTTCCCTATTAATGAGATCTCATGCATGTAATTAACTTTTTTTTTTTACTATGATATTTAGTACTTTTTTCCCCTGTTATTACAGTCTGACAAGAACTAATAAGAAATGCATAGAGGATTGCCCATTTTCAAAATGCCTGCCTTACATTGTTTCCATGAGATTGAAGTCTCAAAATACCTAAGGGTTAAATGCATTTTTCAAAACAGTGCAATGTCTTTCACTGTTTCTAATCAGAATGAATTGCAAGCTTTGCTCAACACAGACAGGCAGAGAGGAACACTACCAGGGGGTGAGGAGTGCAGATGCTCGCCTTTCCCAAGAGCAGTTTGTTTCCTGGTGCTCTGAAGGACTAGGCAACATTAGCCACTTAGTAAGATCAATTCTGTGTTATTTCCCTGAAAGAAAGCAAGGGGATATCCACCTGTGCATTCATCTGCGCATGTTCAGTCTAAATCTAAGCCCTGCAGTTTACCTCTTAACTTGTCTCACATCTTCACAGCTTGGGTATTAAACCTGGTCCATAGTATTGCTCTTGATTTTATAACCTACCATAAGCGGAGCAAAGCCAATCCAAGTAAGCTCAACTATTAATAGTGTATGCTACAATAAATATACTTTACAATTAAGACAGTGTACCATACTAATACACATTACATTATACTCTACTAATTATACTCTAGTACACAGCTGAGATCAATTAACTTAGTCACTTTGGATATGTTAAAAATCTTCCATCCTTCCCCAACCTCCGATTATTTTCTTCTCCCTAAAATGTATTAATAACCTCTGTAATCACTGAGTTAAGTTTCCTAAGCTACCATTCATGCACAAAATCACTGGCAAAACTAAATCCAACTTCAATTTTACATCCCAATTAATGAGGTAAAAGAAATAATGATGGCATTACATACACAACATGCAAAGTAGCACTACAATGTAATCACCGGCTAAAGTATTGGACAACCAGAGCAATAAAGTAATATACCAAGTTAAACCAACTGACAATTTTTATAGGCCACCCTGTCTTTCTCAAGTCCAAACAGCTTATACCCAACAGTTGAGCCTGTACTCTGATAACGCCTTGTGAACTGCTGAACCCAGACACTGCTCCTTATCAGCAAACTGTTTACATCAAGGCCTCATTTGAACGCAGGTATCTCAGAAACTTAGGAGAGAAGTTTCCTATTCATATGAATGTAGTTTCACTCTCTGATCTTAATAGATGCATTTTTAATACAAAGAAATAACTGGAATGATATGAAAAAGAGTGGTGAAAAGAGGGTTATGAGATGTCTCTACAAAATTCCATGTGGGACAGAGAAGATGTATATGGAATGATTTGTTATGTCTCAAAAAAATCCCAAGGAAAAAGCCAGTGAACTATAAGAGAGCTAAATAAAGTGATTTTTCCACACAGCATACAAATCAAGTATAATCCTACTGTTACAGGCTACCATGGAAACCAGGGAAAAAAAAAAAAAAAAAAAGAGTTGAAAATAAGGTATCAAACAAATTTGAGAGTTAGAACATCCTTCACTGCTATTAGACAAAATGGTTTGGAAGCGCTTATAATGGACCTGGGCTGGCATCTTTCCTGTCTGCAACATTTTTCTGTAAGCAGCTACAAGCAGACCAGACTGACAGGACATACAGCGTGGTTCAAAATCTTTAGAGCTCAAGTGTACTGTACTCTCCCATCACACAAGAAGGAGGAGAGAAAAAAGAAGAAGAAAAAAAAAAGAAGAAGAAAAGTGTCTGTTTGACAGAAGTGTAACTCACTCCAAACGTACATGTCATAAATTAAAATCTAAGCCATGGATTTAGTTATAAATTGTCAAAAAATGCATTCGACAGTGAGATATCATACAAAAGAAGGCAGAATAAGCTGTATTCTGCATACAACACCAGCTGTAAGTCAAATTTCTACATCAAGTACAAACCTTCACTATCTTGATGCCAGCTGCAGAAGACTGGAGTCTCCAGAGAACAAAAAGCAAACTAACTCATCCAGGTTTTCTGTATCATTATAATTAAGATTAAATCCTTTTTAAGTCAGATAAAGAATTCAAGACAGTTTGAATCTCTTATGATTCCTTTGTTAATCAGGACTTAAAATTCCAATCTGTTACTGAAATACCCACAAGTGGCACCAGGAATTGACTGGCATATATTTTCTTCTGTAAATTAATGGCAAGGATTGCATCTTCTTGAAGCAAATTCCATGGTGATTGGTTGAAAAGACTTACAGTTTAATAGCTGCTTGGAAAATTATGAATCAAAGTGCTGCTGATTCATAAACTCAATCTTCTCATAATTCAGAGCAAAAAGCTACTCCATCACTGGTCACTTACCCACTGGCCAAATAATAAAGCAAGATGTAAAAACTAGCTTATACTTTTCCTCTGAACCTGAAACAAATGTGGTTTGCTGGTATTCTACCAACAGTGCCACACTAGGATGAAATTAGGATTTCTAGTCAAGTATAAAAGTTGAATTTATTTTCTTCTCTATTTAAAAGCAAGTATGTTAGTGTATATGATTCTCTACTTTGAGCTGCAAAAATCAGCTAAGATTTTTGTTCTGTTAGGCCATGGTTTTAGAATAACCACCTCACAGCAGATCAAAAGTAAGTTGTCTTCAAAGGCTCTAAAGAAAGAATTTTAATGATTTCCACTACATTCCTCACTGATGCTTGCTTCACAAGAACTGAGAATCTTCAGCTGGCTCTAAACTCTAAGTAAAACCTTAAGACAGGAAATTCTTGTTACAAGACTTGGTGTTAAGAGTAGAAAGGTCATTTAGCAACTTGACTGGCCCAGCAACTGCTGTCATTTCCATTCACCTCCAGTTTCAGAATCCAAAACTGACACAGGTCACAAGATCAGAGAGGCTGATTTACAGTTGCAGTTAGGATGACATGGGATTCAATGTCTTTTTCCATTATCAAAAAGTCTGAAGAGAATACTTTGAGGACTCTGGTTGAGCTCGCTTCAAACAAAAGTCACGTGAGCAGTATCCTTGGAACCAAAGGAGTTTGCTACAAATAACACTGTCATATACACAGCAACTTGGTACAGATTTTCTAAGTCTTCTCCATCATAAGGAAAAACTCAGCAGTCTAAAAGGCAGCCAGTGAGAACACAGAAGTAACAGCAATCTTTTGTTCACCTCAAAAGATGTTCTTTTCTTGAAATGCATCTGCCTCCTCTTCATCAATAAAAAACCCGAAGTAACTTTGTATGGCTAATTAAAATGACTTGAAGAATATATGATGAAAATCAAAACAGGGTGCAAAAATTGTTTGAATCAACAGAACAGAAAATTGCCGTGCATTTAAGTCACCCTAAATTGAAATTCCACTACAATCACCAAAACCCCAAAACTATTCTCAGCTAAACTATTTGGAAAAAAGGAATTTATTTCTATCAAATATATGTGTATAATCTCCTGTTAATAGTTCTCAATTTAATAAAAACGATGCTACTTAGCAGCACTGCTAGGTCCCCCTGAAATGTCCTCATTATACAATTGCATGAAGTCACTTGCATGATATTCCATTTCCCTATATAAACCAGGTTTATTAATTAGTTTTGCTCTCCCAAAATGAAAACTTAGTCTCCTCTTTTAATAGTTGGCCATATAACAATTTTTTCAACAGCTTTTGTGCAGAACTGCTTTGCCACATCACTTTGTTCTTATGTTTAAGAGATACCAGTACACTGCAACAATATGGCTTTCTTTTAGCGAGAAAGTAGTATCTTCCATTTTCTTCTAGGTATCTTACTTAATTCATTAATTTTATTGTTATCCACCTTCCTGGACTCTAAAGTATTACTCCCACCTCTGTCCCCAGAGGCAAATTAAACCTCTGTAAAACCCCAGTCTGTCCTCTGTCTGGAAGAAAAATTGTCTTTAATGAAGGTTACATACTTTTGCTCTTATTCCTAAATTGTTTCAGAGTCTAGGAGTGTGATCTGATCAGGTTTTGATTCTCACTTCATTAGATTTGTGATACTACTTCCCAAACAATTTTTAGGAGATCAGAAGATTAGGGGGTTTCATTGCTGTTTGGGAAGGGCTGGCAGGTGGAGAGGCTGGTTCTGTATCTAGTTGTATCTGGATGACAGAAACTTTTGGTAAGAGGGACTCTGTACTTATCCTGTTTACAGCTGTGCATAGTGGTGTAAATAGAAGCTCAATTCAATCTCTCAAATAAAACTTGTTGTAATTCAATGGGGCTGCAGCATGTAACTTAGAAAAATATTCACAACTTCCCTTAAAAATCCTTGACAGAATTTGCTGCATTTCAAATAAAACTGTGCAAACTCTTAACAGCCCTCTGTTCAAACATGTACCTCCACATCTCCTACACCACATCTCCTGTGATCATTCACGTATTTAGTACCCTTTTGCTTGAGGTTCCTATGCATCATTACCTGCGGTAAGGAATGATACAAAATAAATCATTTAGTCTTTCTGAAACTTCCAGTATTCATGAACTGCTCTTTCTACACATCGATAATCCAAGCAGATTATTAATTTAGAGGCAGGTATCTTACTTCCAACAGTTTTAAAGAACTTATTGCTACTTAGTTTTGCTAAAGGTCAAGAACAATCACTTCATAATGGCAACAATGCTTTTTAAAACACTGTCATTTTCTCCTCATATCTCAGAAATTTATCACCTCTACCCTCTTATCACAGAGCTACCTGGACTACTTCATGGTTCAATTCATATAGTTGGCTAAATAATCTTGATCCAGGAGTCTGTGCTGGGAATAAACATGGTCAATAGGAAATGTATTCTTGTCATACTAAATCAGATCTGAAGTAAAACTTGTTTTAGTCGTTTAATCCTTGAGAATTTTGGGGATCTGATAATTTCTAGAGTCTAAAAAAATAAATAATAATTTTTAAAAAAGGTATTACTACAAATAATGGCATTATTGGCTATATCTATGTAATTAAATATATCTAGAATAATTTTTCATTCCCAAAAGTTGCTTAAAGTATTTCTAGGCCCTCTTCCCATATCACAGATTCCTAAGTCACAACAACTTACAAGTTATCTAGAACCATTATTTCAATAATAATGAAATAAACAAAATAAACAGAAGAGATTGTGGTAAAACTGACAAACTACAATAAAGATATTTTAAAAGATGATGTTATGACTTTGCAGAAGCTTACTTCCACAACAGATGGTGCCTATTAAACTCCCTACTCCTGACTACTCCTGAGAGAAAATGCTTTCTAACCAAAGGTGTTTTAAACCTCTTAACTCCTGAGTTCATCCCTTCATGAAATCAGGCAGTTTCAAACTGAAATACCCCGGACTCAATCCTACAGGTGAAGAGTACCAGTTGTTCTAAGCTGAAATTTAAGCTAAACATGTTAAGTGAAAGAAGTGAGAAACATTTCTTCTGATGTGCTTGCTTCCCAGTTAATGACAGTTCTCCACGAACTGGGTTCAGTTCTGCTAGGGGTTATCAGTTCCTTATTTAAACATGGGTCCAGAGACTGCTGGCACGGGAGCTCCTCACTGTTCCTGCAAGATTTGATAACAGTTTTGTACTATTACCATTTCCACCCATCCAGGTACCCAAAAACATTCCACCATGCTTCTTACTCGATGCAAACAAGGAAAAGATGACAATGTAGAGATAAAGGTCATTTACGCCAGTCTTCCATGTAATGGGTTTGACCCTAGCAGTGCCAGAAAATGCTGTAACTTCCAGCTAAAGGGAGGTGAAAAATTGTAAGGCTCAGCTGATCACAGTTCAGGTTAAAGACAAGTGAAGCAATCTGATCAGATTGATATAAATAGGGAATGAAGTAGGTACTAGTGGAATGTGAGCAAGATTGTATCCACTTAAGAGCCCACTTTTTATTTTTCCAAATTTAGATGTATCTTCTTGGAAACCCAGGCTGCTCTTTTTCTTCTATATCCAGCTACTGTTGAATGCTTGCAGATTAAGAGAGTATTTGTTTTAAGCACTTTCTTCGTGCCAGAGAATAAGGCTTTTTCATTAGGATGTAGACCTTTTTAATCATCCCTGTCTTTTTCTCTTCAAAAGTAATTACTGAAGTGTGTACTAGCATCACACTTAATAAAATTCATCTATGGCTTCTTTAATGCAAAAGAGAGAGAATTGTAATTACAGTGTTTTCTGAGAGAAATGTCATTTTTTGAATTTAATTCCTACCCTTGGTCTGGAAAAAGTCTGACTCAACTTTCAGTAGAATTTGCATCTTTGGAAAGACTAGAGACATGAGGAGCCTTCCTATTTGTAATCCAGTAAGAAAGTGCTAAGATCTAGTGATATTTGATCACTTTTCATAATTAGTTCCTGTCTTCACAGAAAGTACCATCTATGTTATCGAGAAAAAAATCCAACAATGCATCTAATGCATAGGTAGAGACATGCAAGACTCATATAGAGGCAATAATTTGCTCACAAGTTTTAAAACAATCCTGTCAAAAAAAATCAAACCAATGTTTCTTCTTATCTGCTTAATACAGAGGTGTCCCTCTTGTATCGAATTTGTATTATACAGAAGACAAAGGAAGCATAAATAAAAAGGAAATGACACAGATATGGCTGGTAAGACAGCAACTATTCTGAATCATTAACACCAAGAAGTATTTATTGCTCTTCTCTTAAAAAATTGTAGCATTAAAGCATCATCGATCTGAGACTTCTCAAATAGTAACTTTGTAGTCACATGAGCAGTACCACTTTCCAGATCGATGTGTATGTAATTAAATAAATACAGTGGAAAACAAGCAGTAACATTTGAAAGCTTTACGCAATTTATCTCCAATGAGCAGTGCCAAAACTAATTTTACAAGCTATGATTTTACTAAGCAGTACACAGGAGTAGAACATAGACTTTGTTCCATGCTTACAAGGAGTGGTTTCATTTTCAGCAGAGATTTGAACATCTTATACAGAACTGGCAGTGCAGAACTTGTTCTTACACTATACTTTCAAAGGTAATTTGTCTTTCCTTACATTATACATTTGATCTAAAATATTCTAGTATCTCAGGTTCTGTCAATTATTTCAATAAATTTATTTTAAATTATTTGAAAGTTTGTATTAATTCATATTAGTAAATTAGTTAATAGCTGATTTTAAGCCAGCTTATTTTTGGTCTGCTGTTGTACTTGAAACATGAATAGTAGAGAGTAATAAAAAAATACGTTTGGTTTAAATTACCGTCACTCCTGTTACCAATTCATAGGGTGAAATCTTGGACTGAAGTCAGACCTCAACACAGCAGGTATTTCATTCACATTTTGAAACCACAGACTAGTATGCCCTTCATACATCTCTCCTGTACTGAAAAGTCAGCAAATTCCCAAGGTTTTTTTTCACTAGTTTCTGAAAGGAGGAGGATGCACCTTTTTGGGAAAAAGATGCCATTAGTTCACAAGTGGCTATAAAACATGATGTACTATTTCCAATCTTTTTTACACTTTCAGATCTGGTTTTTTTGTTGTTGGTTTTTTTTGTTTGTTTGTTTGTTTTTTAATTTTTTCAAGGCTTCCAATCCCTAGAAGAGTTAGGGACATGAAAAGCTTAAACGAACAACAAAAAAAATGTAGCTATTTTCCCATAGCCAAAAAAACTGAAGAGGTACAGAATTGAAAAAAAAATTAGTAAGGAAGAGTATACGAGCTGAAAAGTACAGAAACCCTTCAGTAGTAAATAGGAAGAAATATTGAAAAACTTTTTGCTTGAGAAATTATATACACAATGAAACCAAAACTTTAGTTTCAAGAATCTCAACAAATATCAACCACTTATTCACAAAAAATTGATTTTTATGTAACCACATTAATTGTCAAGTATTTGACATGAACTTTTTAACCTTACCTATCTTCATTTAAAGAACTGATGAAAAATTTAATGCATGTCTAGTAATCTGATTTATCTTCCACCCAAGCCAGTTAATAATTAGCATCCGATTTTCACATGGAATTTTGTAAGCTTTCACTTCAAGATAAACACCCTGTAAAAAGGACCTCAAGGCTCAGAAACAAGAATTACAAAGTTCAGATCTGGTTTATCTGCACCACGCATGAAATTAAGTCATTTCCATCTTTCAGTCTTACCTTCCCATTTTTGAATGTGGTTAACAGCATGGTTTTAACTACCTCATATGGTTATTAGGAGTGTATTTATTTCTGTATAGTATGCATACAAAATATTTTATAAATCCTTGACATTACTATGGCTTAAATTACATATGAGTAAGCATCAATTTTTGTAATGCGTATTAGTCCTTTACTTTGCAACTTCTCCCCTTTACTCACATACTAAAAAGGGATTTTGTTGAAGAAACTGAGAAAACATATTTTACATCCTTAATAAAAATACAGGTTCCAATGCAACAAACAGCATTATTTTCTAATTTGTTCAAAATACGACGTGTTTGTGGTATTAACTTCTTAATACATGAATGAATGAATTGATAAAGCTTTTTAACATACACCAAAGCCAGCAACAATTGTTGCTAACAATTTGCAGTTCCTTACGAAAGGACCATTTGCAGGAAATTATGTTTATCAAGCAGTCGTCTTTCCATGCTCAGTAACATCCATCTGTATAGCATGGTATTATTCCATTGATCACAAAACAAAACTGTGTACAAATAAATGACAAAAGACTGATTTTTTTTTAAACAGTTACTCTACTTACAATGTTACAGCCCCTATATTATCAGAGTAAATAACACTATTTCCTGGCTAATTTGCTTTCTGAAATCCTGTCCAACAGCAGAGCAAGCAGTTGCTTGTTCATTTCTTTTCCAGACCACACAATGGCCACTTTACAGTGCTTTTTCCTGGTTTTAGCCAGGAAATTTACTTTGGCAAAACAGAAATCTATTAGCTTGCCCTTAATTAAGAGCATAGAACAAAATAAAATCAAATAATAAAAATCAAAATGAGCATGCATCCTGCATGCAAGCAAGCTAACTCACACTCAGTTTGAACTATTCAATCACAGAATTTTTCAAAAGATCTTAAAAGAATAGGTAGGGAACAACTAGAGATTCAAGGCTCAAGTTGGAAGAGAGTATGGATCTCCAAGTGTCTGATTCACAAGGAAAATTCCATTAAGATGTCCCTGGGCAAAAAGTTCATACATAGATTCCTGCTTACAACTGAAAAACACCTCAACCCTCAACAACACCAGCAGTCAAGGTTGACAGGTGGCAGTTTGAACTAACAGTTCAAACTAACAGTTCACTAGCATCTGATTCCACACAAGAACCTAAAGAGAAGATTTTGAGAGGAAAAACAAGCTAGCAGAAACATCATATAAAGGAAATTCACCTGCTTTCTTCACCAACTACTCCTGAAACCAACTTCAGCATGCCAAATCACAAAACTACTTAAACAGAGAGCTCCTTATGATCCAGAGAAGGCTACAACACTGCTAAGAATTTAACAGTCAAGGAGTTTCACTAGTTTTGTTTTGTCAGTAACTGGTGTCTTGGAGCTGTTTGACAGAGGTAAGGCTAGCAGTGGAAGCAGTGCTCAAAACACTTCTGAAAATCTGCTTAAGAATTAACAGGTTTCTGGCCTACCTATCAGAAAAGAAATGAGAGGGAAGGAAATGGATGGGAGAGAAAGAATGGGAATAATTTCACTATATACTTGAAGGCAGTCAAGTAGTTCTCTTGAACTGTGTGAGAGACCTTCATCCCTGCAAAATCAAGCTTCTTTTCTTACATGGACTTGATGGGTTGGTTTGTCCTTTACAGCTGAAGAGGCTGTTTCAACCACTAATTGCTTCTGGTTAGGAAAAAAAAAAAAAAGAAAAAAAAAAAAGCAACATTTATTTCACAAGCATGGCTCTCTGCCTTTAAAATGTAGAAAGGTCAGGGTGCTTGTGGGGTTTTCTGTTTGTTTTGTATCAATAACAGAAGGCAAAAGCAGACAGCAATGCAGATACTCAAGTGAGCTCTAAATCCACGGAGCTCCAGAAATTACAACAGCCTGGTTGTCATAGCAGCAGAGCATGATACCTGAGCTAATTACTCAGTCTGAGAGGCAGAGCTAATTAGCCCAGATGCAGCATCATACTGACACAGTTATAATCCTTCTGGGACCTGGGCACGCAGATTGCTGATTAGACATTTCAGCTTGCTTGCAACTAGCTCAGCGATCTCAGCATACTACGCTGTGCTTTATGTAAGTGTTCAAAACAAATAAAAAAAAAAAAAGGCAAAAATATGTTCCTATGAAGCAGTAAGCAACGGAAAAGAGCTCTCAAAAAAACCCCACAAAACTCTGAACGCTGATCTGCAGCTCTTCTGCAAGAGAGGAGGATGCCTGTATCCACAATGCTACGGACCAAACTACATTTGAAATGGAAATCTGAATAGTACGGATACACTTCCAACCCCCAGCCGAGTGAAAGTTATTTGAAAAATAAGACAACCTAAATGTAAAAAGTACTGTTATCTAAAAATGCAAAGCCCTAAATTAAGTTTCTGACAGAGAAGTAAGAAGGTAAAATACAACACCTCCTGCTTTACAGATTGTGAATACTGTGGAAAATAAATACCTACTACCAAACAAACCATTTTTTTTCAAGGACTGTAAACAGCATTTATTTACTGTTTTTCCAGGAAGAAAAAGTATTTTAAAATTAACCTCTTCATCTTTTCAAGGTACTATCTGATACAAGATCCTCCCTCTAGAAGAAGTAACACATTTTAAAAGGGTAAGAAACAAAAAATGAATAGGTGAACTTCCCAGTTCTTGTGAACCATTTTTCTGCCACAGAAATACAATGTAACATCATGGAGAAGACCACTCCAACAAACAGTGAAAGGCAAGGATTTTTGTTGGTACTCTTGAAGAGAAAAAAGAGAAAAAAAAAAGAAAAAAATAAGAAAAAAAAAGGCAAGATTAAGGAAAAATTCTTTAAGAAACTATTTTCAGCTCTTTGTAATCAAAATCAGCAAAGGCAACAAATGTACAGATTGAGCAAACTAGTGGAAAGGTGGCATGAAAAGCAATGTAACTCCTGTGCAAATCTAATTATTGAATTGAGATTGTTTTGGTAGTTCAATAGGACAAACTTCTAATTTATACCAAATGATCCTTTAAAAAGTCAGAAAGATTACTGAAGTCATGCTAAAAACAAACCTCTTATGTTTAAATGGATATTACTGTATCAACCAGGACACATTATGTAAAAGGTAACTGATTAAATAGATATACAGAAGAGTTGACAAAGGACAGACATGCTTCAATATTTGGTTTGTATTTATTGAATTTTAAGTTGCACAGATCTTTTAAGTTCATCTGCAAAATACATCCATTTTACATTTTTTTAGTATTAATAATATGTTGCATAGCATGCCTGCTTATTCATATTTACAACAGATCCTTTCTCATTTCAGGAACTTCTCTAAGCAAAGCTGGAGGATGCTAAGAGGTTCATTCAAGCATATGTGCTGACCAAGAGAATGGGATAAATATATAAAAATCAATGTTTCTCAACACAGAAAGATATTTTTGTCAGGGTCAATATTGTTGCTAAATAAAACAGTTTGGTGCCTAAATGATTTCTAATTAAAGTCAGAAAATAAGCACACAATGCTTAAAACTTTTGAAAGAAATGTCATGCTAAGTTCATTTCACATATATTTAGATATCAGAAAGTTCTAAGCACTATGAAAATGGTAGATTTCTAAACCTAGCAACACTTTCAAAGTTTCCTGAGGAACCTTCTCCCAAGTTAGTTGTCCTCTTCCCTTCAAGTTAATGATCACAAAGTTAGATATATTATCAGTAAGCATTTAGATCCAACATTGGGAAAGAAGGCTGGAGAATCCAAGACAATGTTAGTGGAGCAAACTGAAAAGAAAAAAATTAAGGAATATTAAGGAAGATAAAGCAGCCATTGAGATTCACAGGAGTTGTTATTTATCAGAATGGAAACAAACAATAATGTCAACAAAACCTTTAAAGGGAAATAAAAATGTCATAATAGAGCATATAATATTCCCATGAAAAAGAAACTTGGTCTTCCTCACAAAATACAGAAAATCTCCAGATTTCCAGACTTCGTTTCCATTAAGGACAGCTTAGTATGCATTTTACCCTAAGTGGGGTAAAAACTCTGTTGGTAAAGCTTTTACTTATTCTAGGAAACAGGCATGTTACTGGACACTGGAAAGAACAGAACTGTTTGTCAGGATTTGAATCCTGTTTACAGCTGTTACTGTACTCACTGCAAAAATTCCAACACAGAAAAATCCCCCAAACACGCTATAAACTCAGAGGACAAGTCATTTTTGCTTCCTTTCTCCTATCACTGCTCTTTGGGACCAGAAGGCCACTAAGGTAAGTTCAGCAGAGAGATAACCCTGAGAGTACAAAACAGAGTACTGAAAATGGATAGAAAGTCACCATTAAAAAAAAAAAATTTTAAAGAGGAAAGTAAATTACATCAGCCACTTGAAGCGCTGCTGCTTCACAGCCAATAACAGAAAGCTTTTCTGGGAAGCAATTGCTTTTGCAGCATATGGCTGACAGTGGGCATTCAGCCTGCATCAGTTAAAAAAATATGAATCTTCTGAGATTGTAAGAGTGCTGCTTTCTCTAACAAGGAGAAAGAAAGAAGTAGAAATTAGAGAGCAGCAGGGGAATCAAGATATATTTGTGACACGCCTCTACCAAAAGCTTGCATCAACAAGAATAAAAACATATGGCCAAGGATCCCTTTGGTTTAATGCTGCCCAAATTCTTAGAAGCTTGTGGGGGGGGGTTCTCCATATACACCTTTAGGAAAGTGTTAAAAAAAAAGCAAACAGCATACAACTACTTTCATATAAGATGCCAAACAAGTCTGAAATACATTTATGGGAATCTGCGTGAACAGTACAGACATTGACAAGGGCTGGTAATCTGAACCCTAAGCTTCAGCCCTCTCACACAATGCTTCCAGAGCTTCAGCCTTTCCTATCATCCACAAAATAAGTTTATTTCCTTAAGCTATCAAAAAGTGTTGCTGAAGCTGTTGACAGCTCATTTTTCTTTGATGCTTTTAACTGTACTTGGGACTTCACTTTATACTTAAGGCAGAAAAGGGATTTCTACACAGATCATTTGATGTCTAAAGGTAGATTCCCGTATCAGAAAATGAAGAAAAAGAATTTTTGAATTGTGGGTTATTGTCAATTCTACTCAAAGCAAATTATTGGAAGCATCAGGAAACAGTAAATAGTTTGGTTCTGGGCACTACAGAGAGAATAGAGCTCTGTCTGTGTCTCTTTCCAAGGCTCAGTTAACTGAAAAAAGACAACACATGAAAAATTCATTAGAAGGTACAGCGTGGCAATAGAATGCTTGAAAGACTGACTGCCACATGCCTGGTAATGGAGACTGCTTAAATAGGGTATAAAAGGCAGGCCACTTGCTGCTGACTTGATAAAGTATTACACAGGAAGAAGTAAGACTGGTGCTTCATCCAGAAGAAATCTTTCTTGCTAATCGAAGTTAACTGAAGCCTGACTCCTTCCTCTTCAGTTTAAAAAACCCCCACCATTTTCCTAGAAAAAAAGAACATTGCAAAGTTAAGGTATAGCTACATCTACTAATTCTTGTAATAAAAAAAAAAAAGGGAAGAAACAGAAAGAGGAAGCAAAGATACGCCTACCTTGATTAACAGATCTTTTGTCTCCTTTCGCTGATGAGTAGAGTGTCTCTGTGAGGATTTGTACACTTTAGGATGACGACAGGAAAGTGAGAAAAAGAAAGGGTAGGCCCTTGACAAACAAGTTTTAAATAAAATTATTCCTGAATGTAGACAATATTTCTATATAAACCATGCAAACGAGGAGTAGCAATCCATGTGCCTCCCACATCTTTACCAGCATTTGCACTAATACACGTTTGTATGACTGTCAGATTTATTCTATACAACTTGTTTCCAACGTTCTGTACCTCGACATCCTGAACACTGGATAAAGAAGTTGATTAAATCCAGAAGTGCTATGTCCCTGTCTTGTTTATATGATTCAATCCAGTCGTCCACCACAGACTGTCAAGAAAAAAAGAATACTTATCAGAGACTCTTAAAAAGTATTTTATTAAAGGCAAATGACTTATTCTTTTCAGAATATCTTTTTATAACTGAGCATTTATTTTGCATAATTATACATGTGTACAAATTCAGAAATCTATACACCTTCTCTCAGGGTGGAGACAGAACAAATATTGTTAAAGAACAGAACTATATGCATTGTTTTATGGCATTATAATTGTATAAACACAGGTTCAAATTGAAATTACTATAATTCCTCAAAACTCTACTTGCAGTATTTATCCAGTTTCAAAATTATGTTGATAAAACAAACACTATGATTCCATTCAGAATGACCAACATATATTCCCAGAAAACTAATGAGTAGAAACACTTTGGGTTAAAAACTGAATTTATATTGCATAGTGAATATCTCAGTATTTATAAAGGCCAAAGTAGTGTACCAGTCATTCAGAAACACTGTACGTAGTTCAGGAAGACAGAAAGCAATGAGGAATTCATTCTAAGTAAAAATAATACACAGGAGTTGGTCTTAAAGCATTTGGGAGTCAGTAAGTCACCTGAACCACAGTATATGAAGCCGAGTCACAGTTTCAAACAGCACTCAGAACTATAAGTAGCCAGGAGATATTTTTACAATCGCTGACACGCAGGCGTAACACGCAGTCATTACTACGAATGGGAGGAGGACAGAAAGCATAGAAGTGTCAAAAACATTTGTCCTTTGTCATATAAAAGGGCACAGAAAACGTGCCTCAGTAGCTCAATGACAAAGGGCACTAAATTAATTTTACCAGTCAACATAAAAGTGCAATTACAGCACCAGAAAGAGTTAATGGCAGATATACATCAGCTGAAAGGAATGCAGAGACATACAATGGCAAAGCCTATAGCTGCTTCCCGTACACATACTTTACCCTACAGTTCTGACTGCAGAATCCTGTCAAGAGCTGTGCAGACCCACAATTTTTAAAACTGCAGATGCAGGTAAAATGAAGCAATGAGGACAAAGCAAACAAAATAACTGTGGAAATGCTTTAAAACTGTTCTAAAAAAGCAAGAAGGTTGTGTGAGGTCCTTCTTCAGCCTGCTTCATGCTTAAAGAAGACAAGTATGGCTTCCTTTCATAGCACCAAAATACAGTATTCCAATTTCCTCAGTTATATAAACACTGAAGGTAAGGAATTGTGTGCAATTAATGTAACCCAATACTATGTTTTACTTATTTTATGAGAGGGGGTGGAAAAAAAAATCTTTACTGTTCCATACATGTGGCAGCACTCATTAAGAGAAGCTTGATTATGCTATCAGAGCACACCCTGCAAATGTATTACTTTATTTTGGAGTTCAGGTTTGCAATTCATTTCTATAAAATTGATTTTAAAAAATCCTAAACATACACACACACCACCACACCCTGCATGCAACCAGCTTCCAACCGCACTGAAAAAGAATGAATGGGAAAGACAAAACCCAAACAATTCAACCTCTTTAAAAAAATTTTCTCTTTCTAAACTGGTAGATACAAGGATAGGATCTTAAAAAATCCCTCTGCAGTTTCTAGCTTATCTAGCTGCAAACTTCCCTAATTGCCAGTGGGACCTTAGCAAGCATATGAGAAAGGGGAAGCCGCAAGAAAACAGTTGTGTATGTACAAAAGACATACCCAACTCCACGAACTGAGCCAAAATACTCCATGTTTAACATAGATCACTACACTGATTCTTAACCCAAGACAGGATGGGACTATCAGTATTATCACATCATTCAACAACCAGCATGAATCTCTAAACATGCAATTTGCCAGGAAACTAAGTTTTTAGAGATTTGTCTACCAATACACACACACATGCATGCACAGTAGGAGAAGCAATCTCACAGAGGTCCATCTGCTACTTAGAAGAAATTAAAAAGGGAATGTTGGCCTCAAATTAATCTTCACACAAGTTGAGGAAACATGAAGCAGCAGCACAAAAGCAGTTATCTAGAATGCTTCATTGCTATTCCATCATGAATTTAGACTTGTTCCTGTAAATATCAATCATTTCAATCAATCAGCAGAATTCTCCATGGCACATAAAACCAAATGTAGCCAAATGTAAAAATTGTTTACTAAACCAAATATTGACAAAGCTTAATGACCAGACTGCGGGTGTACAACCAACTTAAAATATTAGTTTGAACAGCTGTATTAGTGTAGATATCAGAACAAACATGCAATTGCCAGCAGCTATTTTTTTCACTGAAGACAACAGTAGCTGTGCTGGGTCAAGACCACAGTTTCACCTGCCCAGCAGGGCTTACACTCATAGGGAAAAGCATAAGAATAGGGCAAGAATATACCAATATCTCTGAGTTAGTCTCTCAGACCCTTAAGATCCTAATGTATTTCTTCCTTCGTGAATGTATCTGAACCAGGAATTATTATACCTACATCATCTCACAGCAATGTTTCTCAAAGGTTAATGATTCACTGCAAAAAAAAAAGAGTATTTGTTTTGTTTTGAACTTCCCAATTGCTAGATGTATTTGATGCCACCTAATTCTTATGGAAGAAGAGAAAATAAACCTCAACCCCCTATTTGTATTTTCCATGCTCCTGTCTGGTCACCTCTTTTCAGGCAGAAGAATTCTACTCTGTGCTGTGAAGTACTTCCATATCTTCATCTTTGCTCACTCTTGTCACACACCCTTTAACAGTTTCTGAAGTCTACTACATTCTTCTTTGAGCCTAGGAAATCTCAGAAGCTTTTCCTGAGTGTTAATAACTAGCTCAGGAGTATCTGTACACTGTCCACAGCCTAGTTTCACATAGAACATTCCCTGTAGAAGCAAAGCTGGCCTGAGAGACTCCTTTCCTCATTCAGTCTTACTCCCATTTCTTGCTACAACATACTGCCCCTTCAGCTATAGCCATTCATACAAAAAGAATTATGAGCCACACGCTATATCCTTGGACATTAAGGGCCCACTGTGTCCTATCTAGTATAGTACTCGTAGTTTCAACCCAGAACCATAATGCAATTCACAGAAAAATAAAGACAAGCAGCTGATCTTAAGACTCACAGACCAGACTTGAGGCAATGCAGAGTCTTTAGTGGCAGCAAAATCAGAGTGAAGGTTCTGAGCAGGGATAGCAGGCAAAGACTGCCTCCTGTGTCATCTGGACCTAGCAGAGGATTGACAAAGCTGTAACTAAAATTTTGAATGCTTGGGTTGGATTCATCTTACCTAACTTTACATGCACAGCCCATGTAGTCACACAAGCTAGTCACTCCCTTTATACTCAACATAGCGTCTACGTCTGTGCAGACATGCATACACATATACAGCCAATATTCAGTGGAGTTGTCAGCATAATTCATCTGTCTAGAGCAGGTATGCATGTGAGATGAGATGGCTCCTGCTTAAAAATGCTCGTGATTACACTAAGATCTCCACTGACTGACTAAGGTGCTTAGGGTGACAGGTCACATACAGGCACCTGACCTGTCAGCATCAGTACAGAGTCACACATACTGTATTAACTAATCCCTAAAAATCAGAGGGGTATGTTCAGTGTATCAAAATAACACCCACAGATCTACACCATTCAACCCCTCATGCATATTTGGCATGCTTGTTGGTAAATTTTTTTAGAGATTACAGTTTAAGGCAGCAGGAAATAATGAAGCCAGACTACATATGCTACAACAGTTGGAACTTAATCAAACTGTTGACTTTTGATGTAACAGAAAAGAGCTATAACAACTGAAAACACTAGGATGAAAAAATGAAAACTATACACATCAGATCTAAAATAGAGACAAGTATCAACTGAACCAAGAAAAACCAGCAGTAATTCAAATAGTAGGAAAAAAGTCAAATACGAGTGAAAAATAAATCAAATAACAGGCAATAGTGTAGCAAAAGGTACAACAAGCAATTCTTGCCAGAAAAGGAATTATTTTGCATAAACATGCACAGAGAAAAAACTATTAAAAAAAGGACTTCTAACCAACACTTCACAGGTTACAGCAAACCCTCCAGGATGATTTTATCTTCTTAGCAGCCTCCATCCAGTCACCCTGTTTTCAAGAGCTTCTCAGACACAAGCAAAGAGCAAACTCAGGGCAACAACCCATATTTGGTCACCATCTTGCCCAGAGATATTCTGCCCTGGCCCCCTGCCTGTCATCTGTCCCAAACACAGAACTGATATTGCAGTGAAGACACATGTGGTGACAGGAGGAGGGAAGGACCAGACAGCTCTTTGGAAAGGAGGTAGCTACAAAGTGGGCTCCATCCACCAGAAGAATTCCTCCCCACAAGAGTCTTTTTGCCTGTTTCTACAAAACACTTGTGAAAGATGGTAGGAATAGACTGCATGAGTAGTTCTGGTGGTACTCATCTGCATCCAGATGTTTTTACCTTCAGATACAGTAGAGAGCGTGGATTTACCATATGGAAATGTGTACTTGCATGCTGTGCATGAAATACATGATAAATTCAGCATTCCTGGGAAGCACAAGATCTCTAGTACATGTGCTGCAGCACTCTGCCCAGGTGCAGGAAATCCAAGCTTTTGGGACTCACCAAACTCAATGCACGTGCACAAGGAAAGGGCTCCCCTGACAACAAGGTTATAAAGTACAACAAATGAGAAATTGCACAAAAGAACCCTACTTTCTCATCTTCGTTACCAGATCGGAGTGAGGCAAGGAGTATTGGAAGTAAATTTTAAGCAAAGTATAAAAATTATCTAGCTCAGTTACACAGATAAAACCTCAGGATTACTCCAGTAACACCCACATGACCTCCTGCCTCTCCCTGCTGTCAGAAAACAGTTATACCTACAAAGCTAGAGAGGGACTGTTTACAAGGGCATGGAGTGATAGGACAAGGGGTAATAGCCTTAAGCTGAAGGAGAGTAGGTTTAGATCAGAGATTAGGAAGAAATTCTTCCCTGTAAGGGTGGGGAGGCACTGGCACAGGTTGCCCAGAGAAGCTGTGGATGCCCCTGGATCCCTGGAAGTGTTCAAGGCCAGGTTGGATGGGGCTTTGGGCAACCTGGGCTGCTGCGGGGTGTCCCTGCCCATGGCAGGGAGGGTGGAACGAGATGATCTTTAAGATCCCTTCCTACCCAAACCATTCTATGACTCTACGATATATATACAGACATACACATACACGTGTGTGTGTCACTCAAGATAACACGTCCATGCAAGTACATGTTACAAAAAATGAGACTCTTAAGCATACTTTTTAATCTGAAAATGCTTCTATTCTTACAAGAACTGCATGAAAAATCAATGCGTGCAAATGGCAGATGACATATAGTACAAATACAAAGTCAGTAGAGAGATTTTCAAAAGCCCATAACAGCTTTCAAGAGAATCTCACAGAAATTAACTCTCCATTGTATCTGTTTTAAGAACTACCATGCAGCATAATTTGAAGAATATGCCAATAGGCAACCCTACTAAATAAGCTTACAGAAGTCAAGCAAGTAGCAGAATAGATCCATAGTCTGAGTAAACAATTTAAAATCAATCATGGAGACTTGCAGATATATTGACCTTCACATCTCAAAGTCTGCTAAAAGATAAATAAGAACATTTTATAGTATTGAAGAGACACAGCAACTTGGATTGCCAGTAAAAGCAAGTCTGATGCAATGAATGAAATAATGAAGCTAGTTATCTTATTACCTCCTGGAGGCTTTACAGCTATGAATCCATTTCATATTCCTTCAGTGCAAGAACATGACTACATTTAGGAGCATTAAGTGCTGCAAGAACCAGAGGGATTAACTGCAGATGATACCTTGCCAGCTCATGTAAATTAGCACAGTCCCACTAAATATTAATGAAAGTTGATTTCAAAAAAAGCTATTTCACAATTTAAATTAAGTAACAATCTGGCAGCAGTGCTACTAACACAAAGTGAAAACAAATGACACTATATATGAAGTGCATGTTCAAGTGTAAGATCAGAGTCAACTGTAAACCAAGGCAAATCAAGTATAAAGAACATTTAAATAATTTGCCATTTCATACAACTGATCATGGACATGCTTCATTTATAGTGAGCAGGACAGAACAAAAAAATGCATCTAGAATGGGTGTGCAGCATGTTTACATTGGGGACGGGGGACGGAGACACGACCCAAAAATCAAAGCTTATACTAACATCATCTGCCAAAAAAACAGTTACTCAAATGAATTCGAAGCTTATTTTAACAAAAAAAGAATCCACAGAGAAATTAAAGATTTCAATTATCTGTATAAAAAGCAGCACGAAGAGAAGATAAAAGCTAGAAAATATGCTTTAACAGACAGTGCAAAGAACAAAGTACACTGAAAATAGGAACACAGGGAAAGAAAGGGAAGTAGTGAAAGACTTACAGTCCTCTGCATTAAAGGTTAAGTGAATCTGTGCAGGTTTTTTAAAAAATAATAAAAGTCTTTTAGGGTCAAATTTTGTGAAGACCAAAGTAATTACACAGTTAGTTACCGGGGAGAAGGTAGTTCCTAGCATGTGAAAAGCATGTGCAGTTTAAGATTGTGCATTAGACTTCAAGATAACTGTTTGGTTGCGTTTCAAATTGCAGGCGGTAAGTCTAATATACACCCATTGAAAAATGTAATATGAGGTTAATAAAAAAGAACTGTAGATTGAGAAGCTGCAATTTATTCTTTCTCCTCTAAAGATGGTCATTTTAAATGACAAAAGAGTTCACACTTTTCTAACACCTAGTAAGCACTTTCTGAAAAGCCCAAATGATTCTTTTTTAAAAATCTTACTTTAGTGTAACAGTATCTGTTTCTTGGGTTTTGCTTCAGTCTTCACCAGCAAGTGCTCTAGCCACACTGCCCAAGTCACAGAAGGCAAAGGCAGGGACTGGGAGAGTGAAGAACTGCCCGCTGTAGAAGATCAGGTTCAAGACCACCTAAGGAACCTTAAGGTACACATTAAGGAACCTCATTAAGTTCAACAAGGCCAAGTGCAAGGTCCTGCACACAGGTTGTGCTAGTCTCAAGCGTAACTACAGGCTGGGTGCAGAATGGATTGAGAGCAGCCCTGAGGAGAAGGACCTGGAGATGTTGGTTGATGAGCTCAATGTGAGCTCGCAATGTGCGCTTGTAGCCCAGAAAGCCAACCGCGTCCTGGGCCACATGCAGAGCAGCATGACCAGCAGGTCAAGGGAGGTGATACTCCCCCTCTCTACTCCACTCTCCCGAGACCCTACCTGGAGTACTGCATCCAGCTGTGGGGTCCCCAGTACAAGAAGGACGTGGAGCCGTTGGAGCAAGTCCAGAGGAGGCCATAAAGATGATCAGAGGGCTGGAGCACCTCTCCTATGAAGACAAGCTGAGAGAGTTGGGGTTGTTCAGCCTGGAGAAGAAAAGGCTCTGGGGAGACCTTACAGCAGTCTTCCAGTACCAAAAGGAGCTACAGAAAAGCTGGAGAGGGACTGTTTACAAGGGCATGGAGTGATAGGACAAGGGGTAATAGCCTTAAGCTGAAGGAGAGTAGGTTTAGATCAGAGATTAAGAAGAAATTCTTTACTGTGAAGGTGGGGAGGCACTGGCACAGATTGCCCAGAGAAGTTGTGGGTGCCCCATCCCTGGAAGTGTTCAAGGCCAGGTTGGATGGGGCTTTGGGCAACCTGGGCTGCTGCGGGGTGTCCCTGCCCATGGCAGGGGGGTGGGAACTAAATGATCTTTAAGGTCCCTTCCAACCCAAAGCATTCTGTCATTCAATGGTAACAAAATCAGTTATTCCAATAAGAGAAACCCAACAATTTATTAAAAAATACAATTCAAGTTCCTTTGCTAGCACAATTTGTAAAGAGTTCACAGATCACCCCAGATACTTCAAAAAAAAGATGACACTCTAGAGAGCAAAAGACTTCTCTGGCTTTAAATATAATGAGTATTCTCAGGTATAAACGTTTTCACACACTGCACTGCTGGCACAAGTGTTCACATTAACAGCAAAATCATCACCCTACATCTTATAACAACACAAGGGAAAAGAATTCTTGTGTGATGACTTCAGAAAAATTCATTTGGTATTAAGGGATATGCTTCTAATTAATTAATGCTTCATCCAGTGGCTAAATTGTTCCTAGTATAACAAGCATGAAAACATCTACCTAGTTTTGATTTTGTTTTTCTTTTATTGAGTAGCATACAACCAAAAGCAAAGCAAGATTAGGCTGCAGAAGAAATCCATTTAGCAATATGAAAACTGAATACTAGCTTAAATGACAATAATAGTTGCAGTTATTTTACCCTGTAAGCTTTAGAGAATGCATACTTAAACTCCTAAAGAATTTCTGAGGCAATCTGGGGAAACCCAAAGTTGCTACCCATCCTTCAAGTCAGAGAATACAGCATTGTTAAAATACAACAAAGGATAATCAAACTAAAACATGCCTTTAACACACAAACATGGATAATATTTAATATCATATGTTTGTATATTGCTAATTTTCAAAGACTTTCACTCCCAGAAAGACGTGAGGCAGATACAGAGACACTATCCAGCAAACAGGACTCCTAGTAGGGAGAAGAGACAAATACAGGGAAGAGAAAGCCATTAAGACTACTGAAAACACAGACACCACAGTCACCCTGAGCTGCAAACAGTTAGAGGTAGGGAGAATTTCCAAAACATGTTTGCCTTCTTATTCTCTTTCTTAACTGTCATTGTCAGTTGTCATTGTCAGTGACAAGATACTGGACTTTTGGTACGATCCAGTTACAGCTGCTCTGATGTTTTTAAGCTCAAGTATATATCTAAAAGCATATATAAAAAATACAATTCCTCCTAAATAAGGTAGATATGGTGATGGTTAAACAGTTATTCTAATCAAGAACAAGTCTGAGCTGCTGCCAGAGATGAGCTGAATCAGGGAGCTGATCCAGGTGAAAAAAGTCCACCAAAGTGTCAGGTTCTAATTAAATCTCTTTCTGGGTGTGACTACAAAACACACAAGAAAGGTGTTAAAAACATCAGCTGTACGTGCAGGAGAAGGTGGGACCAATCTGTTCAACAGCAGCCTCAGTTTATGCAAGATTAAAACAGGCACATAACAATTCTTTCTAACCAGAAGGACTAAGGAACATTGGGATTATCGATATTGCATAATGATTATGTGATTAAAATAACTGTGAGATAAAATTTCAGGGACTTGAAACAAGTAAGCAAATCAAAGCTTAATACATGCAGAATGCATTAGGAACCAGCTGATAAAGCTGTGCATCCACTGGGGCTTGCTCTGCTATCAACTTCCTTCCCTGGGAGAAGCCACCCTAAGGAGCAACCTCACTCTCTGAGGGGGGCATCAGATGTCTTCTCCAAGGCCAGTGCCACCTTCTGCTTCACATTAACCAGCCCAGCTCCCTGCTACAAATGCCAAGGTACCTGTGACTGCCAGGACAGGGGAGCAGCTACTGCAGCAAGACCTCAGGGGGAACGATGATATTCAAAACTTTGGCTCTACCTCTACAGTTGCTAAAATTGGCCCACCCTAACTTCTAATTAACTGAAACTAATACTACTATTACTATAGAAAAATGAGGGTTGTGAAAGAAGCTGCTGGCTTAATACAGGAACGGGTGCAATTCCATGGTCTGAGCTACGCAGGGAGGTAGTATACAGACCATAATGGTCTATTTCTGCACTAAATGCTAAGAAAATACAAAAATTACTGAAGTTACATAGGATATGCCACATTAACAAGATGCATAAAGACATATCAGGTCTTTGGAAGAACTATCTTGCATTTCTTGTACAGATCATCACATCTCAAAGTGATAGAAAATACTGGAGGTACTAGGAGTTTCAATCAGAAAATAATTTCAGATACAGATGTCGACTGAACATCACCCAAACCTGATACATAATGGTAAAAGGAACTGGCAACCATGCCAGTAAGATGCTAGCACATAAAGAACAAAAAAAGAGCACTGCAAAAGCATTCAGAGTGTTTCCTTTACCTCTTTCGTATTATTTCCAACAGCTCAAATGTGTAATTACAAGGGACGCATAACCTTTATTTTTGCATGTACTAATTTTTAACCTCACTCTGCAACTGGCAGATAAACACTGAAAATCAGTATAATATTGAAAATTTTGTTAACATTTCAGAAGTAGTTTAAATTAATATTCATGAAAGATTTTTAATTCTTTCAAGCCAGTGAAAGGAAAAACCAGTATGTTCCTGCTCTGATACACGTACTTTCTAGTCAGCGTAGAACTGTGAACAAGAGTCACAGCTTGCCAGAATGAGCCCAGTAGGTGCAAAGATGACAAAAATCTGAGGAACTGAAATGTTAAGAAACAAAGAAAACTTCTCATGACAGGGTAAGCAGTGCTACAAATGCAGCTTTACTCTCACAGGGAGGGAACCTCAAAAGGGTCAAATCCACGTTTGCCAGGTGTGCTGACAATAACAGTGAGGAACCATATGCATTCTTCATTTCTGGAGAGACAAAGAACTGGTGGCACAACAAAAAATTCCATTTTAACATACTAGAAAGCTCTCTCTGGATACAAATCCTAAAATGGTCATTGGCATATAATGGAGCCATATTTACTCTGAACCATGTCTAACTGACACGAAGATCACTTTTATTAGCTGAGCATAAGCAGAGGGGCCAAACATTTTCAAAATCAGCATCTAATCCACAGTGAACTGCTAACATCAACTAAGGGTAACTGGTAATGCACATATTACAGAGTAATTGAGGCATACGTCTGTTCATGTTTTGGTATTGAACACCTCTTACAATTACTGATGATTCTCTCTGATGTTCTGGGGGAGGTACAAATCCCCTTTGCACACAAGAAAGAGAACAATTCTATGCTTGGTTTGACCAACACAGAAGTACAAACTTCATTACAGCTAATTGGTCATAATTTACTTATGAGAAATTTTAAGACTGAGGCCTAAACAAAATGTGAGATCATCACACACTCTTCCCTGCCAGCTTAATGCTAGGGTCAGAGACCACGGCAGAAATGAAGATTTAAGCTACAAGTCAGCCTCAGCTGGAGGAGTGGAGGTTCTCCTGCACACTGTACTCCCGTCAGTGTAAACTCAGGCAGTTTAGACATGAGAAATGTTGATATAGTCCGTTCTGCCTACAGAGGTTTAGAGTAGGGAAATATCATAGATATAGTTGTACCCATAAAAACATTCAAGGAAGGAAAAAAAAAAAAAAACCAAAACACAAATGACAAAAAGCAGAAGAGTATCATGTGTGCCTGAGAAAAAACCATGGAGTCTAAAAAAAACCCTCTATGAACAGTCTTAACAGACTACCAAAATGTACCCACAGAAGACACGAACAGCAGGTCATATGACACTTTATACAGACAGCTGCCGATAGAAAAACTTCTGAAGCAACTAACTGTACAAAAGGTTACAGAGCAAATTTAAAAACAGTGACAACAATCCAAAATCAAGTTAATGTGGGTATCAAATTGATTTATAGAGTTCAAATGAGATTTAACACCAACACAACTAGCACTTCATACCAGAAGCAAAGATTTATATGCAAAGAGAAGCTCTGAAGTTCTGTATACTTGAAATACAAAATATTAAACTAACTCTGTTTCCCTGCAAGAACCAAACAGCAATAAGCCTGAAGAGAAGAAGTAAATGAATCCTGCGATGAGAACCAAAATAGAGGAAAAACTTAAAAGAAGTGAGAATTGAGTTCAGCTACAGACTTCCATGAGCTGGCAACACAAAGCCAGAAAAATCTAACAACTAAATCCTGAGGGCAAACAGCAGGAGCAGATAGATCAGAAATGAAAGCGCATGAAGCAAAATTCCCATGTAATCTCAGAACATATTAACTGAATTTTTCTGCATTTTCATTGCTGGAAGCAAACTTAGAGTGCTATAGAAAAATGCAGGTTCATATTACAGAGAAAGAACTAAATATTGAAAAATAATAGGTTCTGACAAATACAAATATATGGCACTTTTCTTAAAATTTGCAATACTGACAAGATTGCTAAAATTGGCCACAAGAAACCTGCATCGAAACCATGAAAAACAAAAGTGCCAAGCATTCCTAGTTTTTACATCAAAACCTCTAAGCTATTAAGGAAAAAGAAAAGTATAAAGATGCTAATAAGTTTGGTTTATATAATCTTGGTTTCCCATGGGATTATTGTCAAGAAGTGCAAATTAAAAAATACTAAATCACATTTTAATTGCATCGTCTTTCTCACTATAGGATTTCTTTCCTCCTTTTTTTTTTTTTTTTTTTTAAATATTTTTACCAATAGTAAAATTTTCAAGGATGCGCAAGTAACACATACTCTTGAAATTAGAATCTGTGCTCCTAAGTACAGTTGAAGTCATTTATGGTTGTTTGCATCCCAGGCCTTCAAATAAACTTGCCTGTTCCTTTACCATTTGCTTATCACTTCTCCACTGCTTACAATGTACTACCTATTTCTTCCTCAAATATGTAGGCTGGGCACTCCTTTTTTTTGTGCATGCACATATATATGCACATGTATATATACACAAATTTATGCAGACACACCCATCCATATATGCATACACAAATACTAAATTTCTTAAAACAATTCCTTTGTATTTGAACTCCAAATGTTTCTTAACACAAACATATAGACAATTTCTTTTTAGAATTTCATTTGCAGAAGACTTCTGATGGCATCTCCTTTGAAATAGATGAAATGTATCAAAGTCAATTCCACACACACAGAGTCATCAAATATCAAAGCAATCACCCATTACTTTTCATTTGGCTCCCGCAAATATCAACAACTTTAAGACATACTACATAAAGCATATTGTATATTCTGTACCACACTAAAAGCAGAAAATAGACTCCAGATGTTTCCTCAAATCCTGCCAAAAACAAGATTTGAAGTGTTGAAAAATCAAGCAAAGTTGGAAGTCCTGACTTAAAACATGTAGGAAGAAGAGGCACAAGGAATCTGTAGCTTTGTTAGGAGTAAATTTGTTCTGTCTTCACCTACTAGAAAAGAAGGGTCAATCCTGAATAACTGTAAATACAACAATTATGAAGAATAAAACCTGTCATTCTCGTCCTGCTTATTACTTCTTCAAAATTACATCTCAGACCTCAGATTTGAGACAGAGAGTAAATTTTCAACAGCTTTCACTCATTTGGGAGACTAGATTCCTTTGAGAGTTAATTAGACTTAGCTTTTAACTACATTAAAAGTAATACTGAAAATGGGAATTGGCCCCTAATTTTCCTAATTTGTAATGCTCTCAATGTTAGCACCACAAAGTCAAAACAAACTAACTGATATTGCATGAGCCCTGTTTTGTTGAAATGCAAAGTAAAGGAGGTTTGCTTAAACAGTCCTTCAGTCTGAATGACTGTTGGCTTTGCACTGCACCGGATGAACTGTGTTTTGGGCCCATTGTTTCTCCTTTGAGTGCCAAAAACAACAGCTGAAGCACAGTAGCTTACTAAAAGCATACAAGTACTGTCGAAAACAATCATCTATAGAGGTTCTTGAGGTGAGACTTATCTGGCCCAATAAATCCTCTAAGACCTCTGAAACTGATCAAAACATAAAGGAACAAGGAACACTTCCAGAGGCAATTCACTACAACTACCTTAGATATTTATTTTACAATGAATAACTGGCCTTCAGGATGTGTCCATTTTTGTCCCTCAGACACAGAGGAAGTCAAGGCTACTAGGAAGTCTCTCCATTTGCTGCCCTGGTGGGGACAGCAAGAAGAATGCAAGCTGCAGTGCAAAGTAGTCAAAAGTGCTTGTGTCAGCAGGTATTTTGGAGGAAAAAACCCCAAACAAGCAAGCAAACAAAAAACCTTGCATCCATCACTAATATCATTACTTTTTCTTCACATAGAACTTATTACAGGATATTCTTTCATGGACTGCTTAATACCAACAGGTATTTTCAATTTGGAAGTAATGAACAAAATAATGGAGAATTTGAAATACAGGAACTTTCTGATCTGTCTCTTGTCTTTCAGAAGTATATATGACAGTCCTCAACTCAGTCAAAGCACATTCTGTCCCTTACTTTATCATACACAGTCTATTGGACCAATCCAGGTTATGAAAAAATACAACTGTTTACAAAAGCATAGCTTAGACTGAACTTCAACAGTTAGGATCTACTGAACCGTCAAGGGATAACACAATTAGTTATTTTACCTGCATAGCACTCTTCCCCAGCTTAACCACTTCAAACAAAGTGACAGGGTCCCCTTCTCCATTCTGCTGAGGGTGGCCATTAGCTCTTCCACGACTTGCTCCTCTAGCTCCAGATTCAGAACGACCCTTGTCTGCTGGAGACTTCCGAGGTTTCTTAGTGGCAGACTGGGCAAAGAAAACCAGCAGAATGAAAATTTATTATAGCTATATCTGAAATCACTCAATGTATCTTTATAAATTATAAATAAATATTACACAAACGTTTATATACTCACACATGTATATATGCTCAAGTATCACAGAATAAGCCAGGCTGGAAAGGATCTCAGGAGGTCTCCAGCCTGACCTCCTGCTCAAAGCAGGGTCAGCTATGAAATTCAACCAGGTTGCTCAGGGCTTTATCCAGTCAGGTACACATATTTCTATTTATCAGTAGTTGTTGAGGTACAATTTAAAAGCTACTCTAAGTAGTGGTGAATTCCCAATGTTGGAGTACCATTTCATGTCAATATCCATATTAGTCTTATTCAACACAGTCGACAACATGACTAAAACTAGATAAATGGTAGCAAATTACAGACAGGACAGCTAAGGTATTTTATGTTGGCACACAAAATAGACTTTTAGAATAACTAATGATCTTTGGAAGACAAGTTATTTAAAACACTTGTCATGTTAACATTAATTTTTGGTATTTTCATTTTTATACAACTTTTATAAGAAACTGTGTACATAAAGAGTCAGCTCTTCAACTCAGCTCAAATTAAATCACTGAATTTTTACAGCCAAATTTAGTAGATCATCATAATAGCCCCTTGCTTCAAAATTTTATGAGTTAAAACATTTTCCCTGTGAATCTAAATTATTTAATGTAAATTTTCTCTAGATTCTTCAAGCTTATAATCAGGTGGTATAGATCCCACTTGTAAGAAGTCACTTGGTGAACAGTTTGCTCTGAATTTAAGCCACCTTATGCAAAGAAAAAAAAAAAGTCTGGGAAAAATAACCTAAGATTCCTGCTATGATCTTACTTCCATATTCTACTCTTTCTCCCTACTGTGAGGCAGACAGAAGCAAAAGCTGCTGTTTTCCACAGAACAACGAAGCTATTTTGAGGAATTATGTTAAAGAAAACAACACATGCACGCAACTCGAAGATTAAATTTAGGACAATGTCGTCATGGTACCATTTACTTGAGTATATTGTCAGTTCATATTAAAGTTTTTAGTAAAGAACATGAAATCAACATTTTTGGTTGCATCTTCCAATTGCAGACACATTAAGAATTTTCCTGCAGAGGAAAGGGATCTAATTTCTGGAAGACAGCTGGTAGAAGACAGATCTGCAATCTAGCTTTCCGCTTACTTTGAAAGGAGTCACTGCTAGTAGGACCAGAGAGCTAAAGGGCAAGGTAGAGTGCAACTGCCTCTTGCAAATATTCAGTTAAGGACTTGCATACAAATGCACCTGGAAAGCTTAAAATAATGGTACATTCTCTGTGAAAAGTCATTTGGATAACATCTGCACTTATGATCAAAAGAATGTGTTCTCCCTCAATGAATTTTTAAATATGTGCAAAGCTGCCTTTATCAGCAAGAAAGCTATCAATACATGTAATGTTTGAGCTCTACTGAGCTCCAAAGAGGCACATGATCACTATTTAAGAAAATGGCAAATAATTAAAAGTAAATTGACTCTTTTGAGATATATAATCCACGTGCTTATTCAATCTGGGTGACAGTAAGCCATAAGGACTTCAACCAGCTACAAGTACTGCTAAATGAAAGCAGGAATGCAAGTTGATGCCCTCCACAGAAGCTAATGCAAGCTCCCTCTATACTCAGTTTTTCTCAATGTGTAATTCAAAGGGAGACATTAACCACTGCAAGGATGAAGGCAAAGCAAGTAGGAGATGGACATTAAAGGCACACATCCAAAGATATCTTGTTAGTGGAAAGCAATGAGAAAAGCCACTCACACTGGCTTGAATACTATGGACAAGTATGCACACACTCAAAATGAGTAACCACAAGACACATAAATGCTCAGTTTAAAATCCACTTTTGTCAAGTATCCTGGGGAAAAGGGGAGGCTTTGACCAAGACTCAGCATTTGAATTAGAAGAGTGAGAACACCAGAGAGCTCTCAGAAAAGGTACAGAAATAACCAACAGATGTATTTTTGACAGATTTACTGGACAAAGCGACATTCTTCAAGCCTGAGTAAATATCTCAATATCCTGGACCTGAACTAACACCAGATATACTACTGAGTCTACTTGAACAAAGTTTCTCCCTGATACAGAATTTCCTTTGACGCTGAGAACATCTCTCACAGTGGAGAAACCAAGACTTTCATTTAGCAAAAGCCATTCTGCATCCAAGCTGGGGTAGCTAAATCCATATGCAGGATCTGTACTGAAGCCTGCCTAAAGAGACAAAACAAGCAGAGAAAGGATCCTCCACTGAGAAACTGAAGAAAATCTAAAACTAGAACTGAGTGATGCAGGGATTAACATTATCTTCAAGTGGAGAGGCACTAGATGAAGGGTGTCCACCAGACTTCCACTCCAGAGTGCTTCCACCCAGTAGCCATCTGACAAGAAGTCCAAGCTCAATCCCACTCCAGAGTACAAATATGAAAGCAAGTCATACATAGGTCCTTCAGCCTCCAGAAACTGCCTGGTACTCTAATTATTGCAAGTACAAGGCACTGAAGTGAGGAACTGGCATTATCTTAGTCATTAACACACAATATTACAATGTTGTTGTCAGATACTACTTGCATGTAGTGTCCCTGAATGTACAGCAAGAAACTGCAGGCCATCTTGACAGATCTGAGCTTCATATAGGTTCCTACCTCTGAGTAAAAAGTTGAATAGGTAACCCTATTTCAGGAGGAAAATTTTTCACAAGAGGAAAACTTTTGTGAAGAGGAAAATTGTTTTACAATGAGAACAATCAGCCGTTGTAAGAATCTCCCCAGAGAAGTGGTGGATTCCTCAACATTGGACACTTTTAAGATTCAGCTGGACAGGGTGCTGGGCCATCTTGTCTAGACCGTGCTTTTGCCAAGAAAGGTTGAACCAGATGATCCTTGAGGTCCCTTCCAACCTGGTATTCTATGATTCTATCCCAGGATGGAGACATCCAACACCATTGAGGGGGGAGGGGGTTCCTCCACAAGTCGTGAGCAATTGCATTTGTGCATCACTTGTTTTATATGTTACTATTGTTGTTGTTGTTGTTATTCTCTTCCTTTGTTATCCTATTAAACTGTCCTTATTCCAACCCATGAGTTTTACTTTTTTCTTCCAATTCTCCCCATCCAACTGCGGGGTGGGGAGATGTGTGTGTCTGTGAGCTAGCAACTGTGTGGTGCTTAGTTACTGGCTGGGGTTAAACCACAACATGTATTCACAAATCCTTGTAACTATTTCTATAATGCAGGCATCTGCTGCAACGGCAGAGCCGACACTGAGGTAAATTAGGACTACCAGAGGGAGGAATAAAGAAGAATGACAATGTAAGAAAGCTTGAGGCTTTTTAATCACACACCAAGAAAGGTGCTGCTTGGAGCTGTGAGCCTATAGCAGTTAAATATGTGCTTTCATTCTGAGACCCAGGACAGACAGACAGAATGGTAGTGGTATCAAAAGGGACTGAGTTGCAAATGAAAACGGAAGTTACTAATAATGATTTTTCAGATCTGTGCAGTAGATTCGACTGACAACAACTAAAGCTGCATATTTATACAGACCAGCATTAGGAAATTCAGAAGCTCCAGAACGTGCCACAGAAGCAACTCTAAAATGGCCATATTGATGACCACGTAGCTTACCTGTTGCTTTAGGGCTTAAAGGAAGGCAAACAGGAAACAAAACACTTACCTTGACTGTAATTAAACTAAAATGATGACAATTCAGATTTCTGTAATAAATTAGCCAGATAATACTTTTCCTTTATGTCCTTAAATTAATTGCGAAGGGAAAAAAGTGACCCACATTTGTAAAGTCAAGTAATACAGTCACAATTAATTCACACACTACCCAAAAAAAAAAAAAAAAAGTGAATGTGTCTTGACATTTTCCATTAACATTCAACAAGCTGATCTGATGCACTTCGTGAAGAAATAAAGACAGTAAAAGTGTTACAGGTCAGTAACTCCACCTAACCCGCCATCTCTATGTGCATTCATACCGCAAGTAATTTAAAGCAATACCCCATTTCTAAAGATAGCTGGAAGCTGTTTAACCTTCCACTTAAGTAAGACCGAAGAACTTGTCTCTCAAAGGCATCATCCTCTTGAGCGGCCTTTGCGTTATAACCTCATGTTAAGCAGAAGAGTGTTAATGTCTGAGCTCTTTATGAATTAATCCTGATTAAAAAAAAAAAGGCAGCTACCGCACACTTAGTAACATCATTATGGTTATCTAGGGAGACGTTCTTGGATTCAAACAGTCAGTCCTTTGGATTTTTTTCATCATAGAAACAAACAAGGTGCTCCCTGTGCACTTCTCAACCTGTCAGTCGAATCTACTGCACAGATCTGAAAAATCATTATTAGTAACTTCTGTTTTCATTTGCAGCTCAGTCCCTTTTGACACCACCACCATTCCGTCCATCTCTCCTGGGTCTCAGAGTGAAAGCCTCATCCCACAAATACAGACAGATGCATGTGCCCTAACATCGAGAACATACAGAGATGCTTCAGCTGTAGCACATGCTACAACAAAAAAGCAAAGGTAGTGTTGGGGGTGGTGTTGCTTTTTTTCCCTCTTTATTTAAAAGCCTAAAAAGGTTCTAAAATTCATCTTAAAGAATCAAGAGAGCCTGCTATAAAAGCTTGAATTACTTCAATTCTTCTAGCTGAGGCAATAGCTACCTAAAAATGACTATTTCCACAGAAAAATGAATAGATTAGGTTGCCAAAAGTACAAGGAACATCCCATCAAAAGCTTAAAGGAAAAATTTCTAATGTCATTAGGATTTCTCCACCAGGAAGCTACAAGTGGCAAGATAGAGAAGTCTTCACATACTGGCTGTATGTGCACTGCATTTCCACAGAACTACAGAAAGATTTATTCACTTCACTTAAGGGCTAGACCTAAAATATCAGGCAAGCAAGCTGAAACAGGACACTGATGTAAGTCACACCAAACCACAAACCTCAACTACGATGAAAAGAAATTCTTCCAAGAAGATTCCTTCCTACTATTAATCAGGACGCATATGATTTGGAACTAGAAGGAAAACTCAATCCCCTGCAGTACCTAACACCCATGCTACAAGAATAAATACAGCTAAGAGTCTGCTGCAAAGTTAAAATTTCACATATAAATGCAAAGATAAGATATTGTGGTCTGTCTCCTCCATACCAAAAAATACAAAAGGATCTGAAAGCAAAACTGTACAGTCTGCACTGGGGACAAAAAGATCAGAAATGCATTGTTCCATCTTGCCTTAATAGAAGAATCTGTGGAGAGGAGCTGGAGAAAGGCATGCTGTGGCCCTGAGTATGGGATGAGACAGACACCAGCAGAGATGGCAGAATTGCCATCTCTGGAACAGAAAGATTGACATTTCTTCTTATCCTCTGACTTAAAGAGACTAATCTGTCTACTCCTACTTCAAAGCTGAAATATAGCCAGGGATCTCTCTCACTCCCTCAACCTGTAACAGCTGAGGTTTAAGCCAAGCTATTCTGAGCTCCTGGGAAGGTAAAGCCAGGTAGGTTAAAATAAAGCATGCCAACAACATTGAACAGAGAGCTTTGATCCAAGAGAGAAAACAAAAAATGATAAATAAATAACTTATCTGAGCCCAAGTCCACTAATGTGAAAGCAGCATGGCATCATAAACCCTTGGGCTTTCAAATCTCCTACCTCGAACAGGTGGGTGCATCCATAGCCATGTATTTCAATAACACAGCTGACAGAAAAGGTATTTTTGGCCAATGTTACTCAGCAACTTCCACCAGAGGACTATTATAGGTCACTCCTTAAATACACCACACACAAATCACTAAACATATATCCATCCAGATTATATGCTCACATGCAGTATCACATGAATACACGCGCCAAACTATCCCACTGACTGGACAGATTCACTTCTTGGCCAGTCGTTCCACAGGCATCTGGTCTACAAGACTCAGTTTAGAAGTGCACATAGGCAGGGGGAGGCCAGCCCCAGTCATTATCAATGCTAGAACAGGACATGGTGCAACGCCTGCTAAATTCACTGCAAAGGTCAGTGAATTCAGGACAATCAAATCAGATTCTAAGAGATATTTTGAAGGATCAACGCATTTAATCTCTTTGCAGGTTGACCTTCTAGTCTACTGAGTCAAGCACTCATTAGAATAGTCTTTTATAGAAGTGGAGGGGCAACTTAGAAAGCAGCGTTTTCCGGAAGAGAAGGTTCCTCAAAATTTTAAGGTTCTCTATGAACTGAAGAGATCTTTGCTACAAATGGCTAATTTTCCAATGAGGACCATCTCCTTACAAAAGTCTCAAATCTACAAAGAGGAACTTTTTTCTGTAGAAAAAAGTTTGGAAAATCCTCTAGTAGTAGTCTATCTTTCTGATAAAAGATCAAGTCCATTCTATAACACTACAGCAGAAACCTATTTAAAACACATACATTCATACAATTGATGGAGTACATTGCATGCAGCTCTGTAAACCATACAGCTAGACAAAACAGCACAGAAGAGTAAACTCTCTTTCCAAAAGACCTAAATATGTTTATGGCAGATGTGTCACTGTAGCTGTGATGGCCTAAGGATATAAGCAAATCAGCATTTGCACGGAAAGATCAAATCTTATAAGACAATATTTTAGTTCAGAAAAAACCTCCACAAAAACCAGAAGAGCCCTTGGGCAGAAAAGCCTTTCTTTAGGTCTATAACAGAAATTTAAAACATCAAAGCCAAGTATCAGTTGATAAAAACAGATCTGAATTTAACTAAATATTTTAATCCATTTCACATTCGAGACTAAAGGCAGGTGGTACCTGTGGAGTAAAAAAAATGTTAGCAGATGGAAGAAAGGGAGAGAAATTACAGAGCTGCACCTCCTGTAAGAAACAGGTAATTCACCTGTGAAAAGTGGATGTTAGTAACATGGGTAGGTGAGCAATGTGGAGGAGGAGGGAAAGCAAAATACAATGTTTGCAAAGTCAACACCCCAATTGATAAGTCTATGATTTTTAATATCAAACAATGTTATAAATTTCATTGCCTAGATTAGACTTTCCAAGTTGTTTGCACTTCTCCAGAATATTAGACATTGAGTGCCTTTTTCCTTTTTGGTCATTTTTTTGTAGAAGAACTTTATTTATTCCTTTCTGTTGCTGCAGCATCAATTATGAAGGCAGGATTTGATTGTGTATCCAAACACATACATTCTGTCAAGTCACCCAAAAAAAATCTAGCAAAATGACCGAATTTGTGAATGAGGGGAGAGCAACGTATGTCATTTATCTTGACTTTAGCAAGGTTGTCAACAGTCTCCCAAAGTATTCTTGCATCCAAGTTGGGAAGTTGTGATCTAGATGGGTGGACAAGTGGTTGAACTGTTGGGCTCAGAGCACAGCGGTTAAGGGATCATCATCTACCTGGAGGCTGGGAATGAGGGAGTAAGACATCTAACTGGAACATGTCCAGTGTCCCATCTTTATCAGATAGCCAGAGGGACTGAGAAAGTGTGTTCCTGTCAAGTATGCAGATGGCACCAAACTGGGAGGGAGATTGCCTGATGACATCAAGGGCAAGACTACTATTGACACTCTGGAGGACTGGGCTAACAGTATACTCAAAATTCAACATGGACAAATGCAAAGACCTGCTGCTGGCAGAGGAATAAATCCCTGCACCAACACAGGCTGGAGACCAGCTAGTCAGAGAACAGCTCTGTGGAAAAGGACCTCAGGGTCTTGCCAGACAGCAAACTGGACATGAGACAGCCACATGCCTGAGCAGCAAAGGCCATCAGCACCCTGGGCTGTACCAACAGGAATACAGCAGTGCAGCAAGGAAAGTGATTATATGCTTTTACTCTGCACTACTTAGCCCATATCTCAAATACCATGTCCAGTTTTGGCCCTCTCAATGTGAGAGAGATATTTATAAACTAGAACAAGTTCAGCAGAGGGCTACCTACATAGTTGGGGGGCTGGGAACACTTCCTCTGTGAAGATTTTTGCAGCAGCATACAGTGGGAGGACAACTGATAGTAGTTGTGAACTGAAACAGGAAAGGTTCTGATTGCCTACAAGGGAGAAATTTTTCACGAAATAAAATGAAGTATGTCGATGAGAGAGGCTGTGCAGTCTCCAGCCTTGGTGGTTTTCAAGACCAGACTGGAAAAGCCCTGAGCAATGCTATCTGATTCCAAATCTGATCCTGCAATGAGGTCTCCCCCTGCCTGATTCCATGATTGACCACCATCATTATTTCTCTTCCCTAAACCTCCTCCAGTCTTAATATACCCTTCTTGAGATTTTGAGGCAGAGGTCAAGAGGGGAAGAGAAACTAGAATTGTGCAAAGTATTCCAAATTTTGGCAAACCACTGTTTTATAAAGGACACAGTATTGTTTTATTCTCTAGTCACTTCCTCAGAGTTTTAAGACTGGATTTGGGGTGGGGGTTTTTTACCCCTATTGAGCATTAAGGTGATGCTTTCATGGAATTATCTCTCATAATCCTAAGGTCTGGCTCCTTAGTAGCAACAGTCAGCTCACAGCCCATCATTTTATGTAGGAAGCTATGGCTGCTTCCTCTGTATGTTCATCACTTTATAATCATGTACACTTAATAAGGCTGGAGTTGTTCTAAGCATAATGATCACTTGGCTCCTGTAGAAACCTGATAGCAGGACCAGTAGAGTGCATCAGCAAATATTCCTTAAGAGCTACTAATAACGTCAGAGGCATGAGAAATGCCTTTTGTAACATTCACCTTTCCCGTGAATGAGTGGTGGGTACAAACTACCACTAGTATTCCTACACTCTGACCACCCTCTGGGTTAGCAATCAGGTTGTACCATCCTCTTTTTTTTTTTATTAGATCTGCAAAAACGCATAGATTTACTTGAGATATTCTGAAGATAACTTCTGCTTTTGCCCTTTGTTTACAAGTTACATAAACAGATGACCCATTCTTTGCACATGCTGCTTTAAGGCTTCCTGTAAAGAAGCTCCATGTTTGCGAGCAAATCTGTCCATCTGATGAAGAATACATGCCATCATAGGAAACACTGTTCAAAAGCTTTCAGAAAGGATGGTAACATGCCCAGAAAGCCCAGGATTTAAAATGTTGACTCCCAAATTAAGTCCAGAAACTGTGATGCAAATTGAAAACCAGTATTAGGGAGGAGTTTGCTCCATGTTGGCCAGCGTGCTTCAGAGGAACGCATAGTTCTGTTCATTCTTACAGACTCACTAGTCCATGCCTAAGGAATTAGACTTAGGCTGGAACGTCTTAGGGTAAATAAATGAATCTCGATCTACTAGTGATATATATATATATAGCACAGTCATACCAGGAGTGTACTCATAGACAAACATTAAGAGGAGAATCAAAACCATTAATAACAAACACAGAACTTCCCACCAAAAATCTTATTCCACAGTATGTACTTCAAGTGATATAATGAAGAGAATGACATCTGATGACCTTTAAGAGCTAAAATAAAGGACAACATGACACAGAACTTCTTCTGTATTTTCCAATAAATCAGTTACTTTATAAAATAAATGAAAATAAAAGAGAAACCCTCCTTAAATACTATGTGCAATAAAAGAATTGTTTCTGTATGTTCCCATTCATGGGCCAGCAATGGGCAAAGACTACTGAAGAACAGCAGCTCTTATGCAGCAGACTGTCTGCTGCACTATGCTAGAGAATAGGTTGAAGCAGCCAATCTATTTGTAGGACACAGTGTATGTCAATTACCTGAATTTTTAAGATGTGTTAATAGATCTCCTGAGGTATTTAGTTAATACTGCAACTCTTCTGTTCACATTAAGAAATTACCAGTTACTAAAAGGATGGCTCAAATGTCATTTGTCACTTTAAATTCATTACAACTTTCAAAACAGAAAGTGGTTGTGCTTACTGAGATAATTCTCATGTCTGGAAGAATGTTGTAATATGACAATAACAATAAAATCGTAATGTTCATATAAGTAGCTAGTGGAAGAAAAAATAATAGCTATTATGAGATCACTTTTATGTCCCTTTTTAAACACTCCAAACATTGTTTGTATATCAATCTGATAAATATTTCATATTACAAGTCTTCATGAAGATTGGCATTGGGCTCATTAAAAGCCTATTTGTATGACCACAAGATGATTAGATGAAAAACTGTTTGCAGTCAATTTTAAATAGATGCATAACAAAACAAAACTAAATGACACATACTGGAGGCCTGCCAGGACGGCCCCTTTTTCTTTTTCCTTTGACTTCTGCTTCTTCAAGCTCACTGCCAGCATCTGAATGTGCAGTAGTTTCATTTGTAGAATCCCTAGGGGGGGAAAAACACTAGATAAATTAAAATGATTTGAAATCAACAAGTAATCTATAACTGACTGATTAAATATTTAGTCCTAAGCAAAAAAAAAAAAAAAGGCCAGCATTAAAAGGCTTGCCACATTTATTCTGCAAACTAAGGAACTAAGCATAGTTAGCCCTGGCAAAAAGCCTTACCTTTTTATGGGCTGGAATGTAACTTTATAGACTGTAAGTTAATTAAATGAACAGCTTCTTTTGAAACCACGTTACACTTCAAAAACTGGCTATATTAACCAGCACATTCTCAACGCATCCATCCCACAACATATTCACTAGTATCAACTTTCTTTTACTCTTAGTATCTACTTCCAAGCTGCTTTCAAGGCCACGAGAAAGCAAACTGGAGTCCAATCCAGCTATCACATCATTAGAACAGTTACACAAGTTCCCACTAGGGTTAAATCACGGTTTTAGTCACAAAGACAATGGCATTGTGCAGCTGTTAAAAAAGAGACAATTAACACTGACCATGAGGCACTAACCAGAAAACTCACTTTGATCTGAAGACATTTATGAATCTTGCAGTTAGAAAAACATTTTCACTTGTACAATGAAAAAACTTCACATCACTCAATGATAATTAGCAGAGAAGCCCACAGTATCATTTTTCAATCACTCCTCTTTTAGACTTAAGACTATACTAAGCAGGGAAAAAAACATTACCGCAATTTCCACCCCCCCACAACAAGCCACGTGCACAAGTACTGCTCTGCCTTCAAAACAGACCTGCCTGCTTGAAGAAACTCAGCTTGTAATTGATCTTCTGAGGCATTAGATTTTGCCAAAGAAGAGCCCACAAGCAAAACCATACTTGTAACTGATGTGCTTTATTTTTAGTTTGCAAGACCACCAGTGCACGTAAATGAAAGTAACTGTAACAATGTCCTAGATTACTCAAAGATGGGTGAAGTCTAGCTCGAATCAGAGATTTCTTTAAATTCAGTATCATTTCCTTGAAGCGAAAGGAGTTAAATTGCTGTAAAACTTGTGCAAGGGGAAGGTGAAAAAAATCAGCCCTATTTTATTATTTTATACAGCCTCAAACATAAAACAATGTCTTCCACAATGTCTGGGGTTTTAATTTTTGTTTTATAAATCAGGAATACTTCATAAATTTGCTGTATCACCAAGAAAGCTTTTAGTAATGCAGAAAAATAAAAACATCATTATATCAGAATCAAGAATGTTCTGATACTTCTCTCTACCGAAATTACTGTATTGCTCTAGGTCTGCTCCAACTCAAATAATTCTGCAGAACTATGATGAATTTCTAATATTAAGACATTATTTTCCAAACTTTTCCAATTTGCAAGCACAAAAACACCAAGGGGTCCACAGAATCCTTTATAAAAGTGAGAATGCAGTAGAACATAAATGAATCTCCCTTTCTGAAAGTAAGTTCAATGGATTACCTCTAAATACTATATACACCCAAGAAAACCAGGCACTGTAGATTAAAAAACAGTATTTGAGTACATTTGAGTTCCCAAATTATAAACCTGTAAAACAGTATCTCTACAGAATACTGAAAATGCAGTTTTGTTGTGACAAATTTAAAGAGAAGTAGCTTTTCTACTTCATACAATATGAAATTTGAAAACTTCAATATCAAGCTATGAATTTGGAAAAAAACAACAACAAAAACAAAAACAACAAACAAGAAAAAACAAAACCAACCTGTAAAAAGCCTAAAACCGAATTAACGAAACCCCACAAATAGTTCAAAAGTATTTGGTAAAATAGGGCCACACTGGTGAAAAGCAATGCAGTGAATACAGCTGAAAACAATGTCTGTGTGGATGGATGGATCCAGCCTTTACTCAAAGACCAGTCATCACACTGCAACTCAATTTGACAAAAATGTGTATTGCCTCACAATGACAATTTTTTTTTAAATTACTTCTGAGTACAGAAGGAACCCCATAAAAATTTCTGCTGCTTTCTGTCGCTGTAGAGAAATTAAAGCCATTCTCTCTTGCTCTCTGTAAAAAAGAAAATAAGCTTCTCTCTGGTCTACACAGATCCTTAATGGAAAAAACTTTTAGGCGTGGTGTGGTCTAAGCAATACACCCATTCTTGGGGAAACTGTAGCTTTGCTAGCTTACAAAACTGCACTCCTAATATCATCAGGATAAAGATTTTTCTCTATTAAAATCAGATTCAGCAGTTCTCCTACAAAAATGGCTCAAACATTTCCCTTGAAACACTGGAGCTATATAAATAAACTGTTCTACTATTTTGCATGCATCTAGTCCACAGAGAGCTTGACTTTGCTACACCCTCTGTCTCAGTTTAACAAAACCTACTGAGATTTATGTATTTTGTTCTAGAAATTTCAATTGTTTTGGAACACTGCATATGGAAGGAACATTTTAATTATTAACTACCTTCTCTTCTTTGTCTTAAACACTCTTGTCTTAAACCTGATAACCATGTTTCTCAAAAATTTTTCTGGTAAAACTTCTCTGGTTTGCTGAAAGCCTTTTGGGAACGGCTCAATAAATCAGTACTAAGGGTGAGATTAATCTAAATTTGAGACATACACAATGCAGAACACAGAAAATCTTAAGGTGCAACATACCTCATGCTAAGGTCAGTGTCCAAAATTGGTCAGACAGGTTATGTTTTATAGATTTTCTTTTCTCTCCATTGATGGTAAGGAGATCTAGACAAGCAGCTCAAATACAAATGTTTAAAATTGAACAAGATGAGTCTCACCCTAACAATATGTGAAGCAGAGAGATAAATTCTGACAAAGAATGTAAGTATGTAAGGAATAAGGGGAAAACATCAAAAAGCAAGTTCCCTTCAATACTCACATTATTTCAAGTAGGAAGACAGGATCAAGGACAATCTACAGTCATTGGCTGATTTAACATTACAATAAACATCATTTCAAGCAACATGGAATTCTGCCTGAATCATGCAACTCCTGCACAGAAAGGCCCTTCCACTGTGGCCTTGGGTCCTTTCTATTTGGGTGATAGTGCTTCTTGCTTCTGTCAGGGCCTTACAGTTGCTCTGGGTACGCACACATCCCTTTTCTTATTTCTGAACTCAGAGGAGGAGTAAAGCAGCTCTTAACTCCCTTCAGTTCTGTCAGGTTTTTAACACTCAATGAGAAGAGCATCTGGCCAGCATCCATCTCCCTCATTCCCGACACATCTTGCAGAACTGCTAGGAAGTAATTTATCTGGTGGCAGTCATCCACATCTTAACAGACCAGAATTATCTTATCCCTATTTTACATGTGTGTGACTAGTCACCTGAGGGGAAAACTTAGGCTTAGTCACAATTTATCTTTCCTGAAGATGGTGGGAGGGAAAGTAATCTGGGCCTAAGGAGATCTGCCTCATCTAAGAAGAGGAGAGGCAGCAGTGCCAAAGGCTAAACTTTTCCTCTCTAAGGCACCTTTGACACGATAGACACATAAGAGAATTTGGCAGATTGTGGGAGACCTACAAGATGGAGTGGGCAGAGTAAAGCAGAAATGTGATAACCCTTTTTAGGGGCTCAAATGCAACTGTTTTTCTTTCTGTCTTCTGTGGTGGCTAAAGCATGCTGGAAAACATGCAGTAACTCCAGGATCCCTCCTAAAAACCTCCAGATACGATTCTGAAGTTCTAACAACTAACCATTTATATTATCTATAGGGTAATGAAGAATAAACAGATTACTGGGTAGCCCTTTGTCGTGTCATGTGTCTGAAGAACATATTTACATAGTCACAGTAAATTTCACATCTCTGCAAAATAAATCAAACCAAATTTACCTTCCTTCTATTACACAGAGCCCTAACTATAGAGCTTATACCACCCTCCCTTAAAAACACACCACACCAAAAACCTAGGTTCATATATCACTTTTTGCAAATAAAAACGCTTCTATAAGCTTTTATTGGTGTTGCTGAGGTGGCTCAAGGTTCTGGCAGAGATAAATTCAGTAATTGCTACCACCAGACTCAGACTTGTGAAGAAAAGCATTCATGAAGAAAAATGGCTAAATGCACAGGCTCATGAATCATGGATGAATCAGCTCTCATGGTTGATCTTCAAAATCTAAAGAGGAACATGCCTCACAGCAAATATGAGTCATCCCATTGAGAGAAGACTCATAACAGTCAGTCACCCAGGTCAAATACACCAGAGGTTTTTTTCCCCTACATCTGAAACACCAATAAGTAAAATCTTGCCTTCACTGCATTCTGAAGCCACTTCTATAAATCCAGAAAGATTAAAGATTTCTCCTTTCATGTTCCCTCAAAAGAGAAGAATTTGGGAGGGAATGTTTTATATGGTCCTAAGCATACATATTAATATATCAAATTTACTTTAGGACCCTTTGTGTAAAGGGGGTAGCCAAAAAGATTAGAAAACTTTATTAAAAAGTAGAAATAAGGCATAGGAGTGGTAGATTATAATAATCCTTCAAAGCTGCTTATTTAAGAGCTAGAAAGAAAACCTTGGCTTTCACTGTGTGGAACCAGACTCTGACTTTTCAAATCTAAATGTGTGATGCTAATAGCCCTAACCAAAGATTGCTTCAGCTTCTCCCACCCTTAGCCAGATGCCTTTCTGATGAAAGTCTGGTTGGGACCTACTGAATCAGCAGTTATCACATTTTTTGATATCTCATTCACACTAGACTTTATGTTCTGNGTTGTTGGTTTTGTTTGTTTGTTTATGAGCAACCAAAACTACACATATTACTGATGATGACGACAACAACATCTCACCAACACTTTGCACAGTGCCATTAAATGATTCCCAGCTCTACTGGAAAAAAATAACATAGGCTTCCTCTCATTTTTTAATACTGGTGGCTCACAATCTTCTTCTGATTAAATAATATGCTGACATCTTTGATGTCCCTCAGTTTTTTCAGCTGGTGTGCAGAGTGACCAAATCTATTAGGATGCACTTCTTAAGCTTAAACGCTACAATATTTCATTCACTTTTTAAGTCCATCTAGCTTCTTGATGGAACTGGGAACGGGAATATCCCTTTCCCCCCATTGCCACAACAGAATCTCCCACTTTTTTGTCCTTGGCACGTTTCACAAGCACACTCTAACTTCTTGAATGTAGCACATCCAAGAAAATAGGAATCAAGAAAAATTTTTTCCTCAACTACCCTCAAAGCGCACCAGAACCCCCTCAGGGCTGACGCTCTCCCCTCAGGGCTGACGCTCTCCCCTCAGAGTCAACTCCGTCTCTAGTCACCTACTTTCCCACAGCAAAAATTAACTTTTTTTAAAGAGGTTTTAAAAATACAAGAAAAAATGCAATACAGAACGTGTTATTAAGGTCAGAAAAATAACTTTACAATTGTCCAAACATTCAGTTTCTTAAATAAAGACACTTGCAATTTTAGTTTTGGAATATCCCTCAACCTTGATAAACTGAGGCTCTTTTACACCCTGTGATAATTCCTATTTTCATTATGTCCATTCCCAGGAAAAAAAAAACAAACCCTCCACAAAAAAAAAAAAAAACCTAACATGAGATAATTACCTAATGTTTTTGGTCTACGTGGTAAGGTGGTGGCAGCAGGGCGGCTGCAGGGTGGGTTCTGTGAGGAGAGAAGGGGCTGCCTCATGCTGGACACAGCCGGTTCCGGCCGGTTCTGGCCGGTTCCGTCAGCCCTGGGGCAGAGAAACCGGCAATGCCCCTGAGAGAGCTACTGAAGAAAAGGGCTGAGCGCTGTGAGGGGAGAGGGACCTGCCCTGCCAGCAGCAGCAGGAGGGAGAAGGTGCTGCCCGTGCCCCAGCACAGAGTGCCCTGTGGCCCTGGGGAGCCCATGCTGGAGCAGGTATCCACACTGCTGGGGGGTGTGGGTGGAGGAGTCAGTAACGAAGGGGCAAAACTGAACCGGGGAAAAGGGCAGAGGGAACACATTTTACTTTTGGTCTTTGTTTCTCACCATCAGCCAAATCTTATTCAATTGGCAATAAATTAAATTAATTTTCCCCAAGTCGAGTCTGTTTTGCCCCTGAAGGTAAGTGATTTCCTTGTCTTTATCTTGCCCCATGAGCTTTTTCACCTTATTTTCTCCCATCCTGCTGTGAAGGGGAGTGAGAGAGCGGCTGGGTGGGTGTCTGGCAGCCAGCTGAGGTCAACCCAAAACATCTGATAAAGCTCCATTTTGTTCCTGTTTCTAAAATTCCTTTCTTAATTCTATTTACTCTCTAGCTCCTGTCATAGACTCCCACTCTATTCTTCCCTATTATTCACTTTATCCAGGTGCAGCGATGTTTCCGTTTGTATAAGCTACTCTTATTTCCCAATGAGATCAAAACGCCACTTGCTCTCTTCAACTGCAGAGGCCAAAGGCTGTTTGCACAATAAATGCAGCTTGTTGTAAGAAAGAGCACACAACTGGAACACAAAAATACAGTCAGTTATGACTAAAACCCATTCACATTTGTGAAATCTCACAACACTCAGAAGCATAAAAGTAGCAAAGATCTTGTTTTGCTATTCACTGCAAAGTTACATCTCCATACATATAAAGAAATATCTTTTAGATTGAAGTGTTTCATCTTCTACAGAGGTTTTCAGCTTCAGACAACACAGGAGGACAACAACTCTCAAGCTTGCACTTTATCCTCACGATCACCTCTCTGCTTACTTCTACCTTTTTAACACTGAAGATTTCAAATATGTAGAGAAACATGTACTCACTGTAGTACTGGCAAATCTGAAGTAATCATTTTTGCAGCACTCTTGAAAGTAAGAGCTACATAGAACTCCTCAAAGTTATAAGACAACTACTTGGAAACCTCTTTCATTAAGTAATGTCAAAGTCCAGTCTGCAAAACAAGAGAAAAAAAAAATTGTTAGTTGTGATTCTAAAATAGTCATATTTTGAATAAAAAAAACACTGTAAACAAAAATGGTCAATTTTGAAGGATCATCACTATTAAACCACATGAAATTTAGAATAGATGTCCCCAGGACAGCATAATCATGTTCTTGCATTTCATTTTTTTACAATTCTGTTTAGGCAACTGTACTTTTTTTCAATTACACAAACTATTCTGCATTACCTCCCACATTTGTTTACAGTAACTCTAATGTAAAAAACACAAGCAGAACTCTCTCTGAGAAAATTTAAATAAACAAGATAAATATATAAGCATAAGCAATCAGAGAATGTGCTTATCTGAATAAAAGGAATCTATTTTCTGGTCACACAAAAGACTAAACTTGCAAGACAAAAGTTTAGTTTCACGAGAAACAGTCTCTCCTGGTTTCAAATCAAACCAAAAGATCTGTACCTAAATATCATACAAGTTTTGATTTAGGCACAACAAAACCAGTAAAAGATAATATTCCTGACAACGTTTCCTTTAATGGAACTACACCTATTCAAATTAGACAAACAGGCTCACAGTTTTACATGACTGAATTTTACAGAAGAGTAGTCAGAAGCTGTGCAACTCTCTAACTGCAATAAAAGTATTTTAACCTGATGAAACCAAAGTTCTAAGTTTAAACAATCAACTAGACAACATTTGTGGTACCACTACATCCATTAGTAAGATCTCTCTATCCAAAAGACTAATCAAGGAGTTGTCTAACAACAGCAGACATGACTTTACCATTAAATAATGGCACAAAGTGACAGATGCACTAATCTGATGTAGTAAGACATAGAACTGCCATCCCGTTCTTCCAGAAAATGCAAGTTCTGGAAAAACTAAAATTATTTGTTTCATTCACCCCTTTTACAGATCTTGGGGTAGTACCAAGAGCTGCATGGAGCACTGCAGTTGAGGAATGGTAATTAATACCAAAGACTTAACTGAATGTTTTATAAATATGGGATATTTTAACTATCTCTTCTTTAAATATTTAATTTCTTCTCATTGGGCAGTTTCTTCTGTGCTCTAGTAGCTTTGCACAAGACAGTAGGAAAATCAAGCCAGAAAGAGTTTAGATACCACAGTATCTAAATAAAACTGCACCAGTGTAAGCAAAACAGTACAAAGTATTATTTTCCATCCTACCATATGCACATCAGTATTTATTTACCAAAACCATAACTGTACAGCATGCCTCTGGTTATTACAGTTCCAATTAGACTTGTAGATGCATACAACTAGTTCTTCCAGTACTTAGTACTTCATGCTACCAACAATTTTACTTACAGTATCTCATCACCAAATTTAAATTTTTCCTATATACTACCATCTCATTGGCCATTTTTTCTACTGTACCATTAAAAAGCCACCTTGTTGCAAAACCAATGCTCACAAAAAAAGAGGCTGGCGTAAAAGCTCACCAGTTTCACTGTAAGACACAAGCAGTCTGAGTTCTTAAGAACAAAAATGGTACATGATATGCCGTTTGTGCTATTTCCATAACAATGTTTCTTCATCAGAGACACTTTGTTTTAAAGGATGTGATTAGTTTTAACAGGGGAATGACATGTCCATTTACCAACATCAAGCAACCATTTCAGGCACTTGTCAAAATTTATTATAAATAAACATAGCATCAGATTGAATTAAGTTTTGAGTTGATTTCCTATACGAAGAAAAAAGGGAATGTTCAGATCTCTGAAATGGACAGATTCCCTACAATCGCAACAACGTGCACTCTGGTGGTCAGAAAATGCTAATATTTAGGTATAACAAGAAAAATATTTAATGAAATCCTAAAATGGAAGAAGAAAGGTTTTGATTAAGCTTTTGCAAATATTTTCTTCCTCCTGTGGTGACAACTAAATGTACACTAATACCTTCCCTTTATTTAAAAAGTAAGGGTTTTTTGTACACACGCAAGCACACATGCACGCACACACACACTCCTGACTATGCTAACTAGACCTCAAAGGAAACCTACCCGTTTTGGATCCTCAGATTACCTAATTCTAGCAGGATACCAGGGCAATAATCTTACTTTTCAAAACAACTTTCAAAAGAAGTTCAAGAAAATTGATGTGCATTTCATGTGAGATTTTCCACAGATGTTAAAGTCATCCTGCACAACTGTTAGGTGGTATTTCTTTATTTTCTTTTTTTTTTTAACCTAGTTATTACTCTTCATAACTGCTGTGTTGTGCATGCTTGGATATAGTAACCAGCAGCATACAACTGCTCTAGGGAAATGCTTTTCACACTTTCTAAAAGTCCTGGCCTAGAAGAAAGCATGGAGTGAAGGGTATAAAGAGCCAGGAGAAGAGGGGAGCTGTTGCATTCAGAAGCAAACTGAAGAACCAAGGAAGCTGGACCCACAGCCTTAGCGTGGCGGTAATGGCAGACAACCTGACACACGGGGAACCGCAAGGTCCTGTGGTATTTTCTCATAGTCCCTGTGCTAAAGAGCAACCTGCAAAACAGTGCTGGAAAGAAATCCATCTATATGTGGTTAGGTCTGAACTGGACCATCTAGAAGACAACAAAGCCCTTCTACTGTTTTGTGTTAATAAAGGCACTTGGCAAGGGTTAAAACCAAAGAGCACTAAAATACAAGAAATGTCAATGCTGATGAGCTAGAAAATGAACAGCTTGGAGGCAGAAGCCCAAAAAGAAAAGGCATGATCCTGCCGGTTTTGTGGGACTGGTGTCTTACATCGCCTGGAATAATGCCTCCCCGTTACACAATCCAAGTCATCTGCATCCCTCACATGCATCCAACACAGTCCTGCTGGCTGTTATGCTCGGGATGCTAATTCTTTCTTCCTCAACCCAGACACTCAGCTGAAGTTAGGAAACCCTTAACAGTCTTGGGATAACTGTCTTGCAACTTTCCTCAACAGTAGCATTTCTACAAACTCAAAGAAACACCACCACTTGCTTCCAAAATCCAGTCTTAAATTATCACCCATGTTGCTTAAGCTTGGTTTGGAAATAAAATGAGTCACTATAGTGACTAATGAAAAGCTTTATCTGCTTGGAACAGAGTTCGCAATTTAGCCATGCAATTAAGTTTGACAACTGTGGAAAAAATCATTGATCCTTACGGACTGCACAAATGTGAACCTTCACTTTTTTTTTTTTGTTTGTTTTAATAAAAGAAACACCTGTTAAAGATGTTCTTACAAACAAGAAAAAAAAAAAAATCGAACTTCTCCTTTCTGTCCTATTCAGCCTGAGAATTAAGGCATTGATAAAAAAATGCTGAAAGCTTGAGACAGATTCCCATTTTGCCACCTTTCTCCTGGGGAAGAGTGGGGGAAGGAACACTTCATACTTTTGCATCTTGGGTTATTTAAACCATAATAAACACAATATAGCTGAACAATTCCTTTAACTTGGGGTCAACTGCTTTTATCTTAGGAGTTTAAAAAAATCCAATGTTTTCATTTAATCTAAATTTTAATGACCTTAACATGTCTGCAGCTTTTTAAACCTGCACATCTGTATTTTAAGATGACATAAATTTATGCTGGCATAGTTAAAAAGTGACCCATAGAATAATATAAAGCAAGCAGTAGAAAAGACTATTCAGTTGAAACATAGAATGGGGAAAAAAAGTAAGTGGAGGGGGTGGGGAGTGGGGGTGTTTGCTTCTGGTTTTTTAACCATGCACAATACCCAGGGCAGACATAATGACCATTATATAAAACTGCTTCTTAGAAATAAAAAAAAAAAAAAAAAAGA
>VXBL01002506.1:45771-66069 GCA_013400195.1 Aramus guarauna | reverse complement strand
GAGAAAAAAAAAAAAAAAAGAAAAAGAAAGAAAGCCTTATGCAGTAAGTTGTCCATTTTATGATAATTTTTCTTCAACAAATATCTCATAATGAGCTTAGCTTTAAGAAGGCTCTACAATTTTTACAACAATAAATCTGATATATGCATTCCATCCATATTTTCAGTAATTTCCACTAACATATAGCTACCTGTATTTTTTGTAGTCTTTGCGTGGTTTATTTGCCTATCAGGTGCTGAAGTAATCTACCCATTTTAGCCAACCAACAAACAAATGAAAAGACTGACAGGAACTCTGAAACCTGACAAAGTTGTTCCAAGCAACTATCAGGTAGCAACAACCAAATAAAGTTCAATTAACCTCATCTTATTATAAACTAGATACCTATACATTGCAAAGCAGAAACCAACACTTACAACAAAAACCTCCCACAACTACTAAGTTCAGCAGTAAGAGTTACATCATTATGACAGACTCTCATTCAAAAACCCTTTCCTTGTTGACCAAGTGACCTTGTCCCGTCCAAGTGCAAAATACATTCAAACAATGTCTCACACTAGCAGAACAACATCTACTACTGCTTAAGTGGTAATGCCTGTATGCCATAACTTCATTTTCCATTTAAAATTACTTTGCTTTCTCCCTCAGTGCTCCGTGTTATGACTTTTTTTTTTGCAAGTTGAAAATTAATAAAAGCAGTATACTCCTCCATCCCATTAAGGCCCAAAAGAAATCTGAGAACTCCAAAAGTACTGTTTGAGCAGACAAGAAGCTATAATACACAATGGTGTGCCATGCCATTGCACAGCACCATAAACCAAGACATGTAAAGCTCAAGTTTTTCGTATTCAGTCTAGAGACAAGATTTGTCCCCTCAATATTCTTGCCAACAGCAGCATCTGACAGCTAGGAAAAGGCCTGCATCAGCAGCAAACAATAATTCTGTTAGAAGGCAGCACGTTGCACACCAAGGCAGAGCTCCAAAAGCTTTGATCAACAAGGTGAGAGGCACAAGAGGATCTCACAGCCAGGCAGACAAATTCTAGCCTTTTACTGCTTTATCCAACCCCATGCATGGCCTTGGGCACACCTCTTAAATCCTTCCTGCTCAGCTATCACATCTGCAACATGAAAATGATATTTAGAAATTGAAAGTGTAAATTCTAAATCCTGCAGGACTAGAAAACAACTTGGTAACAAATTTATGAAATGCTGTGATGTGTTCTTCATCAATCAGGAGCTTCTGTTTGCTCTGGATTATGTGTAAGAATAAGCTTTATTTCTACTACAGGCTTAGAACTTGAAACAAATTAATTTATGTTGACCCTTCAGCCACTTGAACTGAAAGCCAAATTAAACCACCTCTTCCAGCTCTGATTTTGAAAATACATAGCATCATTTAAGGCCAAACAAGACATAACGCTTATTTAGCCTATCTTTAAGATATTTTCATTTAAGTTCTACACAAAATCTAAATTTCACATTATCACATTTTAGTAGGTATTTAAACCAAGGCTGAAAGTCCAAGTGATAAAAAAAAAATTAACACTAAGCACTAGTGAGTTCCTTCAACACTTAAGGAAGCTCTGCTGATACGTGGTCTGCAGTATTCTTAATCCAGTCTAACCGTGACAGAAGGGGGTATTATTAGGAACAACTAAGCTAGCACAGCACGGTGATGCGTTTCCTATATCCTCCAAAAGCACACCGGACATATTATTATTACTCCACATCTCTCTCCCAAATGTGCGTGTCTGCTGTTGCTGCTATTGATTTAATACACAGTAGGACCTGCAGTTCCCAACCTGCAAAAGCACAAAAGGAAAAAACTGGGAGGGTTGGTTGATACACCAGATGCTTGTGCCACCATTCAGAGGGACCTGGACAGGCTGGAGCAATGGACAAACAGGAATTGCATGAAGTTCAGTAAAGGGAACCACACAGTCCTGCACCTGGGGAAGAACAACCCCATGCACAGGTTTGGGACCGACCATCTGGAAAGCAGGTTTTCCAAAAGAGATCCAAGGATCCTGGTGGACAACAACTTGAACATGAGCCAGCAACGTGCTCTTGCTGCAAAGGCCAACAGCATCTGCTAAGCTGCTTTAGGCAGAGCACTGGCAGCACATCGAGAGAGGAGAGCCCTCCCCTCCCCTTAGAGCTGGTGAGACATGTTTGGGGTGCAGCATCCAGTGCTGGGCTCCCTGGTACAAGAGAAACATGGACACATTTTCTTTTGCAGTAAAGGGGCAATTTGAACAGTGTGGCATATGGGTTGACTAGGGGTCTTTCAGAAGGGTAGGGTTCTCAGAATAGCAAGCTGAGGATGGACAATTAGCTTTTTCCTCAGAAAACGTCGATAAGAAGTTAATACATAAAAAAAGGGAAGCAATCTTACAGAGTTAATGCGTATAATACAAGAAAAACATGGGGCCAAGAACAACAACGTAAGACTATACAGAAAATTAAAACGTTTAGTAGATATCTATTATCATTGACTAAAGTTTCTTTCCCCCTGCTCCCCATTCTTTAAAGATATTTCCAGATGTGTTACACATATACGTAGGAACAAGAATTATCTCATGGCAAGCCCTAGCTGTCCATTTAATTGCCTTCACTTTCAGTTGTCCTCTACAGTTGCACCAACATGTAGAACTGACTCTACAGGCAAAACAGCTGTTGCTGCTTCCTCTCACAAATGCTCTTAGCCTAGAAAGGTCCTGCGCAGTCGGGACAGAAAAATAATCCGAAGTCTCACTTTCTAGCGTGCAATATTATCCTGTGCTCTTCACAATTATGAATGCAAGACCTCACACTGAAAGGTTACGCAAATCACTTCTTGCAGAGCTGGGAATAAAATTCTGAAATGACAAAAACCTCCAAGTCATACTACCACATTTCTATACTTAGTTTTCTGTCTCTAAAAATGTGTGAACTGCCAAAACCAATCAGCTTTTCTGTATCTTCTGCTATTATTTCCAGAAGGTAGCAGCTAATTCCAGTACTGTGCATGTCTGTGCCGAGGCACTGACACTAAGATTACACAGGAAAGCTGATAGAATCTTTTAACCATGGTTATAATAGCTTAGTTGATTCAAATGTCACACATCACTCAGACAACTTTGTTTGATCATCTCCAGTGTTTACTTCAATAGTTTTTAACTGTATTATCATATACTGCTTACTTATAATGCCTAGGATGGCTATTATTGAAGATATTAATCAAATGCTTTGTGACAAATGATTGCCTGTAGATACAGCTTTCTCAAACACAGAAATTTTATCCTTTTCAATCTGCAATTTATTTTTTTTAATAAAAATAAATTTGATGGGCTGAGCATATGAAAACAAGCTTGCTTTCCCTTTGTTATTCTTACAGACTCTTCAGACATAACTGCTCCTCACTCTGCGGACACCCAGTGAGACACTTGACCTGATTTTCTGCAGCACTGAGCATTCACAACTGTGACTGAGATCACTGGGGGCTACGGGCTCTCCGTCACTCATAAGGCAAATAATTATGGTCTGATTGCACAAGACTAGGACTTAAGGCACTGAGTTCTAATGCTAGGCCAATATCTGGATGATTAGGGTCTAAATTAACAACTTGCTCCTTGCCATCTGTCCATTAGAATAACATCAGCTACCTACCAGCCTCCTACTACCTGCTTTAAACATAAAATACACAAAATAAAAAGGGCTGTAGAAAGTTAGGTTCTACTGTCCTCAAACTGTGAGCATGAACGGAAGGATCCTTGAAGTCTTCTGCTTCTCTGCACCTGCATTTTCAAGACTCAGAAAGAGTCTTAAGATAATGCTCTTACATCATCTCAAAAAGAAGAGTGAGTTTGAGAGTCACGAAAAAGCCCATGGGACAAATTTAAAGTCAAGAGAGATTTTACTTATCATAGAAACTGTGGAGTCATCTTCCCGAACAAAAGACTGAGCAATAAATGAAAACTTGCAAAAGATTCAGTGATAGCATGGATAGCATAAGTGTTCACCATATCTTAGGATAAGGTTTTAAAAGATAGCTCAGTTATCGAGACCTGAAAAGCTTCCCCAAAAAGTGCCATCCTGTTCAGTTGATATCTTAGAAAGCCAATTCAGCTCACTAAACCAGCATAAAACTTCTCAGGGTATGGCATAGTTAATTTTAGTGGGCCAAGCCCACTAAAGGACAAGTAATGGGTTTAAACTGCAGCAAGGAAAAGTCAGGTAAGACACTGAGAAAAACGGGACAATGACTAGTGAACCACTCTAATAGTTTGCTCTAGAAAATGTGAATTATCCACCACTCAAGATTTTTCTTCCTTTTCCCAAATAAATGGGTCACACTTGTCAGGTACAACAAATGTAGCAAAGTTTGTAGAAAAGGCTTATTTCTAGGAGGTTGAAACAGATGGGAAAAAACAGACAAGGCTTTGGGTCTGAAAACACGGCGTAACTGTAACCATGCCTGCCAGAGAGGAAAGGGTGAGAACTAGACGAACTCTTCCATATCCCCTCTTACCCCTCCATTTCTTCTAATGTTTCTGTGACTTTACCCGCAATCAAATCCATGTGTGACCATAATTAAAATTAAATCCAGTGATTAAATTCACACTCAAGCACTTCAGTGAATGACTGCTTATTGCTGAAAAATAATCCACATCTAGAGGAAGGCAGGAATCCCCGGTGTAGTCAAACACATTTGGACAGTCACACAGGCTTTGGATTTTCTTCTCTGTACAGCACAAAACACAATGGCCCAAGAGTGTAGACAGCCTACAGGCATACCAGAAGCAGTGTTAATACATTTTTATGCTACCTCAGAAGAGTGTTTATTCATCTGTAATTTTTCTCAGCAGTGGACATCTGGTGTTCTATTATTCACTGCATCTGGAAAATTGCCAACAATAAAAACCAATTTTCACGAAAAGAAGCAAAGCCTGACATGCAGAACGCTGGAACAAAGGAAAAACCTCTCAGAATGATTCAGGGTTTTGTTCTTTGGGCATTTGTTTCTTTGTTTTGTCTTTTCTTTTCTCCTCATATGGGCCTCTGACGAGAAAAGCCAAGAGGAACTGCAGAACATTTTGTGCAAATTATCAAACAAAACATGTATTTTGAAGTCATGTATAAATTAAAAACTCCGTGAAGTAACTAATTCTGGTACTTATATGATCTTCATGGGGATGTTCACAAAGGGTCAAGGAAAATAAAGGGCACTAAAATAATAACTTCTCTAAGTTCATGCAGCTGCTAACAGAAAGAATATTTAATGGTTAATAGAGAGACTCTTGCACATATCAAGTACAAGTAAATGTAGGACCACTCCACAGTGTAATATCCTACCAATTTCCTGGTAGGCACCTTTATTACCCCACCCTCAGAACACCACAAAGGCACAATAGTTCTTCAAAAGAAGGTAGCATTGAAGGACTATGTTAAAGCATTCCCACCACTGAAAACTGCACATTCAGAAAGCCACATGTCTTAGACTCCAAGCTTCAAAAAGCAGCTCTATCAGTTTCCGAGTTGCTAGACCTGTCAGGATCCTTGTCCTTACAAAGATGTCACAATCCCAGTTCATCAAACAGCAAAGATTTCTGGGCATTATCTATGGTGACTGAGGTATTGAAAGCCTCTACTCAGCATTCATACTTACTCCAGAGATAACCCTTACAAAGTTTTAGGCCAAGAGAGTCTTTCAATGCTGTCAGTCCAGGAACTGAAAGATCCTGGAGTACCCGTTTTTCCCAGTCCAGGGACTTCAGCAATGCTCATATGACAAAAACCTACGGATTTCTGTACTATTACCAGGTTGGAGATTCAGCTTAACCCTCAGACTGATGTAGCAAATTGGCATCTCGTTTACTAAGGTTCCTTTTCCACTCAAATATAATCTTTTTGTGTGCACAAGGGTATGTGGATTTTTTAAAATTACTAAATCCCTCGTGTTTTGAGCTCCTTAGAAGAGAGGTTGCATTTAATAAAGGGATTAGCAAATATCCAATAGGCATTACTATAAGTAGCACAATGCTATCTTTCTGCAGTGAGGCAGTCTAAATACCCTTGCTTTTAGTAACCGTTTTTAACGTGTGCTATCATTAAGTGGACGGGGGTTCCACTGATGCTTTTCATTTAAGCAGGAATAAATTTCAACAAGAATCATAAGAAAACTGTTTTCCTTCAATTGTAACTATTTTTAGCCCAAATAACTCTGTAAGTGATTTAAAAAAACCCATTTCCCTTAGTATAAAAGTGACTTCTCAAAAGAGCTCATAGTAGCACAGATCTTTTGACTCTTGATTCTTGACACTCTGCTGAAGTACTGACAGACTATAGTGGTGTACTATGGAGAAGGGGTAATTTCCATATTGTTCCTCTACCCATTTGCTGGAGAAGCTAAATTACTAATACCTGCTAAGTTCATTAAAAAGAGTTTGTGAAAACTGAACAAAAGCCAAAAAAGTAACAAAAGTAGGCCAGAAAAGATGAAGTTAGCCAATAAAGTAATTAAATATATATAAATCACAGAATCAAACCTTACCTCCCAACCCCAACAATTTCCTGAGAAAACCCAAGCCCATATCTAACCAGGCACCCTTCACCTACATCTTGCACCAGTACAATACACAACTGTAGCCTTTCACAGAAAAACTACCCAAGCCTTAAATGCCACCACGTCCTCGATACCCAAGAGTGAGCCATAGTAATTCCAAACCCTGACAATCAGCAAAACAAGCTGGCAACTCTGACTTGATTCCTCTTCACCTTAAAACTTGTTTCATGTTCTCTTCCCAATAAGCTAAGCAACCCTATTTTCCTACTCTAGGAACTTTTTTATATGCTTCCCAAGTCCAAGAAGTCCCGCGGCCCAGGACATGGTTGGCTTTCTGGACTGCAAAGCACACACTGCTGGCTCATGTTGAGCTTCTTGTCCACCAACACCCCCAAAGTCTTTCTCGTCAGGGATGCTCTGACTCCATTCTCCACCCAGCCTGTAGTTGTGTGCTTGGGATTGGCCCGACCCATGTGCAGGACCTTGCACTTGGCCTCACGGAACTTCACGAGGTTCGCACAGGCCCACCTCCCAAGCCTGTCAAGGTCCCTCTGGATGGCATCCCTTCCCTCCAGCGTGTCAACCACACCACACAGCTTGGTGTCATCAGCAAACTTGCTGAGGGTGTGCTCAATCCCACTGGCCATGTCACCGACAAAGATGTTTAAACAGTGCCGGTGCCAGTACTGACACCTGAGGAATGACACTCGTCACTGGTGTCCACTTGGACATTGAGCTGTTGACCACAACTCTGAGTGCAACTATCCAGCCAATTCCTTGTCCATCTGTCAAATCCATGTCTCTCCAATTTAGAGACAAGGATGTCATGCAGGACAGTGTCAAATCATAGAATCATAGAATCTTTGAGGTTGGAAAAGACCTCTAAGATCATCAAGTCCAACCAATTTGCACGAGTCCAGGTAGATGACATTGGTTGCTCTTCCCTTATCCACCAACGCCGTAACCCTGTCACAGAAGGCCATCAAATTTATCAGGCATGATTTGCCTGTTGGCTGTTGGCATGCGAAGCCATGTTGGCTGTCACTAATCACCTCATTTTCCATGTGCCTCAGCATAGTTTCCAAGAGGATCTGGTCCATGACCCTGCTGGGCACAGAGGTGAGATTGACCAGCCTGTAGCTCCCTGGGTCTTCCTTTTTTTCCCCCTTTTTAAAAATGGGGGTTATGTTCCCCCTTTTCCAGTCAGGAGGAAACACTCAAGTCATAGGAGCCATCTCACCACATCTCCGTAACGCCAATAAAATCACAGACCTGCAGGCGTGCACACGTCTCAAACTCCGNGGCATGATTTGCCTGTTGGCTGTTGGCATGCGAAGCCATGTTGGCTGTCACTAATCACCTCATTTTCCATGTGCCTCAGCATAGTTTCCAAGAGGATCTGGTCCATGACCCTGCTGGGCACAGAGGTGAGATTGACCAGCCTGTAGCTCCCTGGGTCTTCCTTTTTTTCCCCCTTTTTAAAAATGGGGGTTATGTTCCCCCTTTTCCAGTCAGGAGGAAACACTCAAGTCATAGGAGCCATCTCACCACATCTCCGTAACGCCAATAAAATCACAGACCTGCAGGCGTGCACACGTCTCAAACTCCGCTTGTTTATTCCCCGTGCCACATGTGTTGGCAAAGAGGTATTTAAACTGGGCCCCCCATGTAGCTGACTTACTGGCTGGAGTGGCTGGAATCCCTTTGAGCTGCCCTTCAGGTGCTCTCCTGCTGACCTGTGATCCCTCTTGCAGCTCTGAGCACCTATTGCTGGCACTGGCATCAACCTGGTATCAAACTGGTAGGGGTGGGATAGATTGAGGCTCCTNTTCCCCCTTTTCCAGTCAGGAGGAAACACTCAAGTCATAGGAGCCATCTCACCACATCTCCGTAACGCCAATAAAATCACAGACCTGCAGGCGTGCACACGTCTCAAACTCCGCTTGTTTATTCCCCGTGCCACATGTGTTGGCAAAGAGGTATTTAAACTGGGCCCCCCATGTAGCTGACTTACTGGCTGGAGTGGCTGGAATCCCTTTGAGCTGCCCTTCAGGTGCTCTCCTGCTGACCTGTGATCCCTCTTGCAGCTCTGAGCACCTATTGCTGGCACTGGCATCAACCTGGTATCAAACTGGTAGGGGTGGGATAGATTGAGGCTCCTCTCCTCCAGCAACTTTAGTTTAAAGCCTTCTTCACCATCTTGGCAAGACTATGACCAAAAATGCTCCAGAATCTGTATGCTGCTAAATACCTTCAGTCCATCCTAACATGACACTGCCTCAGTCTAAAGGCACTGCAACAGACCCACAATAGGCTGAAATCCTCAAGGAAAGCAATTCTAAAGAAATAACCAAGCCTATTCTTTTTCTAAAACATACAGATGACATTTATTTTGTAGTTTGAAAACTCATACTCTTTCAAAGTCATCCAATGGTGTGATATCAAGCACTTTTCTATCAAACTGTACCCAGAGCCTACACTGATACCTGCTTCCTGTAGACCAGAACAACACACCTACTGTCACAAAGCCAACAACAACGTGAAATTCCAACAAGCCATAACATCTAGGCAGCCTATCAAGAACTGCAGCATGTGCTGCGAGGGCACTTATCATTGCACTCCTTCACTGATCTAAAGAGAACTTTCCCCAAAGACATGGCTACACAAAAATATATTAACATTTTGAACAAGCTGAACAAACGTTGCTGAAATGTACTCCAACAGCCACTGCTTGTATGTCCTCAAGCATTACAAATAGCACAGCCCATGACTTGCAGCAGTTAAACATTTAAAACCTCTCCTGGAAAAAGCATACCTTAAAATACTTTCCTCTCATCCTCCAATCTTAAAACAACCCAACCACCACAATAAACTTGGGAGGAGAAACAGATTTTTCCAAAGGACACATGTAACCATGTTGGAGCTAAAAATAAAAAGCCTTGCAAACATGTTGCCCCAGTGACCATGAAAGCATCTTACTGTAATCAAAATTCAAACCCAAATCCACAGATCCAAACTAATATAATTCACCAAAGCCCCAAGATGACCTCCCCACAGCTGCACAGGTGAAAAACAGCAGTACTAGCAGCAAACACTCAGAAATAACAGTTTACCAGCAGAACATTTCGCAGAACAAAACCATTCCACTTTAAGTTCTCGCTCCCGATCCTAAAGACTTAGGAAAGCTCACGGCTGGAAATTAAAAATTCACAATCATTTTAAATAATTGACTCAAAAGGGAAAGTGGCTTTATTACACCTTAGTTTCCTCCATCCCTAGGTTATGATGCCTCCATATTCCATGCCCCAGATGACTTAATTGTCCGCCTCACAGGAAATACTGATTTTAACATCCTCCCCCCCACTGCAGCAGAGCTCAGAGCAATTCCTTGTTTTCCACCTGTACTGAGCTTGAGGACTGTGATTTTATTTCAGGCTAAAGATGTTTGACCCAGAAGCTTGTCTGCTTTTTTCACAGTAATGTCAGCTGACCTAAAAAATACATTACCTGCACCTACAAGCCTTTCCTGAATTCTGACACCAGGGGAAAAAATGAATCTAAGGACTCGAGAAATTAAAAGATAAGCTAAATGGGGTTGGCTAACCACCAGCATTCATTCCTCTAATGACCTCCCCGACACATCAGTCACAAGAAATCAATGAAATAAGAAGAAATAGGAGAAAAGTTGTTATCAAGGATTAAGTAAAATTGGAAATATTTTCTAATGGTCCAAAATGCAAATATGACCAGGGAAAAGATAAATTAGCACCTGGGAACAAGATTTATTTTAGCTCAGTAAGTGATCCTGAAGAAAAGCTTTTATCATTCAGTGCTGAAATTAATTTTGGTTAGTCAACAACCCTAGGAAGAATCAGTAGGGGGTGAAACTGTCTATTCTTTGCTGTTTAGAAATTTCTTGCACACCACAATAAATCCATTAAAAAGGAAACTTTATTGGGAAAAAATGCTTGAAAAAAATTAGTATCTCTTTCATTGCTTGTTCATTGCTGCAGATACAGGAACAATGACAGATACAGATGGAAGATGATAATCATACTGTGTGAAACCGGTTCAGAGCCCAGTTCCAAACTGGACAAATAAAACAAGTGTTATCTGAAATACAAGGAGGAGAGGCAAGAACAAAAGAAGTCAATGCATGAGCTGATTCAGCTTCATTTCCCAAGGACTTCACTGTTTGCTCTCCATCTCCTGGCAATTTTTGAACATGTTGCCAAATACAAACAGTTTTGACAGGACAAGTACCTCAAAATACTATTTTTTGAAATAAGCACTAGCTGAGCACAGTGTTCCCGTGAGGGTGGAGGCAGTGGCCAGGATCAGCGGAGCTACTGTTTGTCCTGTTTATCGGGCACACAGCTCAGAGCCGGTCACCCTCGTGTCCTGCTCTGCCAGCCCCAGGAAGGCGCAGAGGTGCACAACACTGCAATAGAGGTGCTACATGCAGGGTGGGGAGCCTTCCAGTAGTAAACTACTGGATTTACTGCAGTAAGGAACATAACAGGACTAACAAACCAGACTTCACTAACTCCACTGATCATACAACAACTTATTTCTCACCTTCTTCCTCTTTGCCCTTTGTTTTCCCTTTTGACTCAACACAAACATATTTATGTCAAGACATGGTGACATCTCAAACTGTAAAGCTATCACCGATTTACTTGGATACCCAGACTGTAAGTTGCAAACACGGATGCACTTTCTTTTCTTGGTTTTTTATTGTATTTTGCAGTGCTTACTGAAATATGGGGAAACCTTTTTTATTTCTGAATGTTTACTTAGAAAAGCAGATGATAAAAACTGGAAAAAGTGTGACTGTGTCTGAGCAAACATCATTCATTTTCATGCTACTGTTCTGTAAGCTTTACAGCCGAGTCCAAAGTGCTTTCTCCCAGTAACGCTGACAGCAGTCCTTCCTCCTAGACAAGGAAGAATTTTTGATCTGGGAGTTATTTACCAAAAGAGTTAATCGGACTAATGCAGCTGTTGGGCTTCATGAAATAGCTCAGATAATGCTTTAGCCAAAATGGACCACTTATAAAAGAGACAGAAGAAAGATCTTGCCTCACTTGAAAAGGCTGCCGTTGGATGAAAGCTATTCCATGACACTGGTAATGAAGCCATCCAGAGTTCCAGAATGAACTGGGAGAGTGCTTTATTTTTCTAAAGGTACACAGAGAGGAAACCTTGTGGTACTGGAAAGCTAGAACATGAGCTTTTCCAGCAACCCAAACAGTAACCCCCTCCCCTCCCGGGGTGGGGGAGCACCCAAACCTCCTCCCCGCCCTGATTCCTAAAGATAGTTAGCCTCAACTGTGAGCTGAGAAAGGAAATCAAGGATTAACTACTAATAGACTAGAAATACAGAGTAGATGCAGAGAGATGCCTCACAGAAAACAAACTAACAGATGAAATCAGGAATCTATCTACAGGAGCCCTGCTGCACAAGCAAACACCCCTGAGGGACCCAACAAGAGGAACAACTTGGAATCCTGAGGCTATCCTATTAGAACCAAAACTTGTTTTAAAATGTGTTGGGGGTTTAGGGGTATCTGGCTGGTTTCAGAGTCTGTGGAAGGTCACAGCTCCGTTCAGAGGAAGAAGAGAGTGGCAAAATTAAGGTCAGTGTTCAGAGCATGTTATCTATCTGCAACAACTGGAACAGAAAAACACTTGCTACTCACAGAATTCTCTGGTTACTTACAATGATGGTCTATAACGGGCCTGCAAATATCAACCTGCTGCTTAGATATACGCAGCCTTACAAATCTCTTCCAAAATTAATGGAAGAGAGAAGAAAAAAAACCCTTGCCTAAAAGAGAAGAGAATCATCTTACCTCTACCATCAAATGCAAGACACTGAAAATAGGAAAAGCAGAGTTCAGTAAGCACTGCTGGGAAAACTGAGTGAAACTTAACAGAAGCTCCGGAAGAAAGAAACTGCCATCACTAGAAGCTGAGGCTCTGCAGCGAGAGGGGAAATTCCAGCAGCTGATCCACACAAGAGCTTATTTTCCCCTGTAAGACTTCTTGGCTTTTGTTTTTGCAGAGAAGGGATCAGACCATATAGTTTTAAATGTTGCAGAATTTGCACACACTTTCTTCTGCACTTCAGAAAGATAGGAAGATGATTTTCAGTACCTTTTTACACAGTTAAATAAAATGATAACAGTAACTGATATATGAAACTGTAAGGCTGTAAGAGCAAGAGTGAGAATATTTTGAAGCATTTCCTTAAACAGATTCTCAAGTCCCATGAGATAGGAACAAGTTCTAACTGAAAACTGTAACCCCAGGAGTTAAATAAGGGAACATTTTCTCTAGGAACAATCCTTACAGAAAAAGGAAGATACAAGCTTTCATTTTTCTTGTACCTCGTCCCACCTCCATCTCCCTACAAATTATTCAAATAATTTTAAACATTAATCTATAAGCATTGCCTTCACCCTCAAAGCAAAGTTACAGCAAGTTTTGCCAGAGTACACAGTATATCAGAGTACATTTAATAAAGCATTCAACGATCATTTAAATACTAAAAAAATGTCAAGGAAGTTGTTTTTTTTTCTCAGGGGTTAAATCAACACTTAGCACTTTCACAAATCAAGTTGTCAAAACACAGAGAACATGACTAGATGTAACAGACTAGATGTAAGGAAGAAATTTTTACAACGCTGAAACAGGTTGCCCAGAGAAATTTTGGATGGCCCATCCCTGGAGACATTCAAGGTCAAGTTGGATGGGGCTTTGGGGAACCTGCTCTAGGTGAAGATGCCCCTGTTCATTGCAAGGGGATTGGACTAGATGACCTTTAAAGGTCCCTTCCAACCCAAACCATTCTGTGACACTATGACTACATATCAGGGGAAAAAAAAACAAACACCAAAAAGCCAACCAAAAAACCCTACCAACAACATGGAATAGAGATTCTCTTTTTCAGTAGAAGCTTGGGATGAAGTTTCATACAATGGTTGAACCAATCCAGTGGGTTACTGTGGTCAAAAACGCAGTCCCTGTTCTTTCCTCCTACTCCTGGCCACATGTTTTTGCTCCTTCCTTTACAGTAGCTTTGATATTTGAATTAGCACAACAATTCTACCATATTGATTCAATTACAAATGCAGCATGGCTTGTTCATTTCTTCTGGAGAATGACAGAGTCAACACAAAACAAAGTTCACATTATTATACTTTTTTTTTTTTTAAACACCACTATAATGTGAGAAAAATCTAGTGGATTACAGTATCATAAAACACTTGCTACACTTGACATTGGTTTAATTTATCATAATCTAGAATGTGTTATCTTAAATCATTAATTTTCTAATATCTTAAGGAAGTGTTAATTCAAGACTGAAAATAATGGCCTGGCTATAGGTTGATTGCTCTAAAAGAGGTATGTGAATGCTCTCTAATTAGAGCAGTATAATGCTATTTAAAAAACCCCCAAACACACAAATAAACAGCATTAGAGAACTATTTCAGAGAATATAAATGCCAGGAACTTGGGAAAGAGTCCTCTGCACAGTACTTTTAGTTAAGTTTCAGAGCAAACTAAAACCAGAAGTCAGTGGGAAGTAGCATCTTCAGCCCCTCTGAAAATCCCAGTCACTACCATCTGGGTACACCGACCTGAACTGCAGCTACTCCGCAGTTCCTCCCTCCTGTGGCTGTACTGGCATGTGCCTTTCTGCCCATTTACACAATTCAGGAAATCATCTAGCAATTTTTTATGTTGTTTTCAAGTTGTTTGTATCTGGATCAGCTCCCTGAACTGGCTCGCCCCTTGTTCACGTGAGCACAGGACTGGTGCTAGGGAAAAGGTGGAAGTGGTCAGGGGAGAATGGGACCGTGAGATTTATATTGGCCTAAACTGCTATCAAAATGCATGGTCCTTTGCTGAAAGATCTTACAAATGAGAAGAAAAAAAAGCAAATTCTCAAAATTTTCATTTTCAGCATATTATACAGATGTACTTTGTCCTTAAAAATAGATCTTCATGCTCAATAAATACAACACATTGCTTTCGGATCAATTGAACATGTATTCCTTTCCTAACCAAGCTCTAAAGATGTTAAAGGAAAAGCAGAATGAGATTAAGGCAATTTGGGTGTTGGGTTTGTTGTTTGTGTTTTTTTTTTAAATAATCTTTGCATAAATAGAAAGAAAACATCTAATTATAGCAGCTGATAGCCAGTTTCTTGCCAATACATGCAATATCCTAAGTAAGCGTTTTCTCCACAAAATTATCTTACTCTGTTTCTGAGGGGAGAGGACAGGGAAGGGGGAAGGGCTACCTTCCGACTCTCACATTTCTCATTTTTCTATCAGTATTAGTCTGCATTAACAGCCAAATCATACACACACACACTCACACACAACACTGCCAGTGACCTACGAGAAAGTTGCTATAGCAACGACTGCTTTCAGAAATACATGTTGTGCATTTTAAGTGCCATCATAGTGTAACTCATCTGTCAATTAATAACCACGGCTCAGAGTAACACATCACATACACTGGGGAAAAAGAAAATTAAAAAATAAACATTGTGGCTTTATCTCTATAAAAGGAAGTATCTGGAAACCCATTGCAGGCTTAGATTCACCACCAATTAAAAAAAAGAAAAAAATCACATATTTAGCACCAAGATGTAACTCTTGCATTTCTAGTTAAGTGCACAAAATTAATGAACTATGAAAAAACTTCACTGCAATCTTGAAGAGGGAAATCACTTATATGTATCACTAAATGTCTAATTTAAGCAAGTCCAAGCTACTTGTAAAATCATCTGTAGGAACATGCAGAAAACAATTTAATTTAGGTTTCTATTGTTTGTTTTGGAAAAAAACCTGCAATAAGGAACACCACCACTGTATTCTAAAATACATTCAGTAAACCAAAGCCTGAGTCTACTGTTTCAATCTCACTAGACTTCATGAAATCACTTGGTCAATTTTTTTTCTAATTAGCAATCAGACTAATTGAATCACACTGTCTCTTCCTCTGGACCTAGATACCTACCAATTTTTGGTTGGTGGACTTGGTGATGACTATTATACACAAAGCATAACCGTAGTGAAGGAGTACACATCTAGAATGCCAGTTAGTTATTCTCAGAAAAAAAATTTCAAGAAAATTCAACTATCAGAATTTAAAAATTTGACAGTACTGTAGTACTACCAGTAGTAGCTTATGTAGTATTGTTTCCTCTCAAAACTCTGCCTTACACTAGCAGGTTCTTTTCATGAAAGTGCATGAAAATGCCAAATTTTTTTTGCCTATCTCAGCTATGACACATGCCATGTTCACGGATTGTCCTGTCTGACCCTTGAAAGGTAAGTGCATTTTAAAGTGGAAAATATTCTCTCTCTACAAAACATCGGAGGGTTTTGCAAAGACTCTGGATCATCAAGTGCCACCTCTGTCAAAGATACAGAAAGAAACACTGCAGTGGTTTCTCAGCTCCTATGTGACCTTGAAAAGTGTTTCAATTTCCTTTCTCACATCCTCTAAATCCAGTTCAAATCATTTTCTTACAGGACAAAAACAAAAAACTGCCTTCTCGTTATATTTTCTGCTTCAGGATAAACATCAAGCTCTCACAGTAACCAGTCTTTGAAAACACACTAGTGATGATGCTAGCTGAAATCCTTCTGGAAGACACCATGGATATCGCAATATAGAGTAAGATCTATTGCCTAAACTTCTGCATAACTTCAGTGAGCAGCTCAGGCTCGATGAGCTCTACCGAGTACATCGGGCTTGTTACGTGTATGCAACAATTTCTACAGGGACTTTGCACTTGCTCCAGATTTAAACAGGGAGCATCTTCTAAAAACTGAATCACAACCAATTCTTTTAGCTTGGATAAGAAGGACCGACTTTAAAGTGTAATCCTTTTATATATATATATATTTAAATAAATATGGTAGATTGCTGTGAGATATATAGATATCTACATCTCCGGGCCCATCAAGGCAGCGAGGCCCAGAGGCAGGAGGGGGACAGGGCATTTCTTGTTCATCAAGTCCATATGAGCAAAACAGGCAAGAGCACAAATAACCTATGTTTCATTTCTAGTTATAGACAATCTAACACTCTGAAGAACAGCAAGAAAAGCATTGCCTTAAAATGCCAGTTTTCACATCAAGATGGGAGAAAATTTTTTCCTGTTGCCTGTGGACAGGTGGCAGCAGTCATGAAGCACAGGACTAATTAAACTATATTGTTTAAATATGACAATCAAGTTTCTCTTCACCTTTTCAGTGAGATACCAGTAAACACAAGTCTCAGTTTTGTAACAAGAATTTTAAACTGTAATTAACGTTTTTTAAAATCCAGACTTTAGTTGATCATTGTTTCATAAACCAAACCTTTAAATAATTGATAGAGGCAAGATGTCTTAACCATGAAAGTTATTAAAAAAAGTGATGCCCATTCCTGGTTAAATTTTTTTTAACGTATAAATACAACTACAATAATAAAACCACCACACTGGGCAGAAGACCTGTAAAGACCAGTATTTCAACTGAGCCCAAAAGCCCAGAGCAGGGTAGAAGACAATTGCATGCGTGTAGCCATAATCCTCCAGAACACACTCAAAATCCTGATCTTCCCGATTGCTCAAATTTACATACATTGGATTTTGTATCAATATTATCCTTGAACTCAATACTTTTCATTCCCTAATATTTACCTTGTATGTTTGGTTTTTTCCTTATTCAAAAATGTAGTCATATCCCACCGTAACACTGCCCTCTAAGAATAAACAAACCGCGTTATCTTTCATTATCATCTACATCCAATACTACAGCTGCTGCCATTTGCTTTCCAAATCTACCCCTCCCCTCTGGATTCTCTCCTTTATTCAGCACAAAGTCCCCACTTGTCGTCTTGACATCCACACTGCGATCTCCGGCCATCAGCTGAAGTTCACCGAGAAGAGTGACTGCTAAGGTCTGAACACCACGACCACCCCCAGCTCTCCACCCGCACAGCCAGAGCTGATCCGGCTTTTCTGCTTCTCCTTCCCGTCTCCAGGAAGGCCAATTCCTCCCCGCACTCCCAATGCGAGTACTGCATCACGTAGATCTTGACCAGTGCAGTTTCTTCTCCTTCACTTTCAATGACCGTGACTCAAGGACTGCAGATTCAGCCAGAAGAAAAACACCTCCCTGCCAGGAACCAACTTCCCGCCTTGTCCCTTTTTCTTCCCACTGATGTCCTGCCCCGTCCCCTCCCTTGTTTTTGAGTCTGTGCCCCTGTTTACACTCCTGTCACCAAGTTCAGGTCTACCAGTAAAATCACCTGTGAATGCCTGCTTCTCTACTTTGGTCTCAAATACTTCATATATTTTCCCAGGCCTCCCCTCCTAAGTAGGAAATATTTCCAGTTGAAAATGATACATCCACAATTTTAGAATATATTCCTCAAAAAAGTTAATCGTTGCTATCATGCAGACTATGCTGACAAGAGCACGAAGTTCAGAAAACAAGGGAAGAGTTTTAAGTACACTGTTTTAACTGTATTCTTACTTACCTTCCATAAAATCCTCCAGAATTAATTTGTTGACCCCAAACATTTAAGTCCAAGCACTTCTTAGGTTCTTTTTACCCCAAAATGAGTCTCTACATTTTATCCTGTACTCTGCTTTTGTCTTACGATTTGAAGGAGATACAGTGCTCATATTCACATAAAGAAGATAAGTTGTACAAAATCCCACTGTCTTCTTTCTACATAAATTTGCCATTATAATTAAACATTTGAACTGTGATGCTTATTACTGAAAATTCATGTGGTCTTTTGGCTCCCATTTTTCTTCAGATGGAAGTCAAAAGGCCACATTAATACCAGCTTTGTTATCAGGATCCCACGAACATAATAGTTTCTTACTAAATTAATATGTTAGCACTAACATGAAAAATTGATTGTTGAAATGAATCCTACATGGCTTTTTTCCAATAACCTATTCATCATGTAGATAATTCTCACACTTTCATTCTTAAAAGGTACTAGTAATAAGGCTGTGGGATTCACCGGGCTTTCCTTTTATTTGAGTGTTGGGTTTTCTAACATTAAACTGTATAAGGTTATATTTGTTAGCAATCTAGCAATAATTCTGTGCAAAATTCAGTTTGCACTGCAGAGGACAGGTCTCAAATTTGACCTGAAACCTCAAATGAGCTGAATTTTTCCCCAGTAAATGGATCACAGCTCCCAACAAGTTGCCAAATTTCAAAAAGTAATTCTTAAAACAAAGTGCTTCATAAATTAAAATACTAATCTGTAAAATTTTACACAGTATAAGGTAGAATAAAACCTTATTCCCTGTTATTCCCTGATCAATGTGCATTCCCACCCTGCAACCACTTGCTGCCTGAGTGTGACAGGTTGAGTGCACCAACCCCTTTTCCCTAGGGAACTACAGTAACAACTAGTGAAGGGAAAAAAAAAAAAAAGACTAAACAGTGAAACTGTCTCCTCAACCAGACAAGAAAAGCTCATCTAACAGTACTGTGCTCTTGCACATGGATTTCTCTCTGTCAATGCAATAAGTGGATTATGTGGCTTTGAAGCAGTCAAGCATAATCCTACTTTAAAAAAAAAAAAAAAGTGAATTTGCAAGAACACATCTTTAGCCACCAAGTGAGATCTTCAGTCTGATCAACTGCTTCATAAAGATTTCTGAGAAGGTAGCAATGCATTTTCTGTTCCTTCTGCTGTCTTCCCTGAGAATGTAATTTCTCTGTATTAAACTGTATTCAAGATTTTTTTCTAGATTAAGAACATTAGTTCTGTTTTCAGGAATTACAGACTCAAAAGTCTTTGCTGCCATGCTGATACACGATAACAGAGATCTCTTTAGTGTTTGTCTAACTGAGACTGCTTTCCCCATGTTTGTCTTTTCCAGCAGTTTCATGAGCTGTGGAAACAATGAAGCCTGGTTCTCATCCGATTACTGTACTGTAACTCTGCGTGGATTCTCTAACATGTAAGATCAATTTAAATCCTTCTGCCGATTTTATTTAGAAGAGTATGTGTATGTCGGAAAAGGGAGATATTAACAGAGTAACTTTAGACAGTTATTTACCTTCACAAAAAATGCAGAAATTTGTCTTTTGGAGACCCCCCCACTCCCTCCAAATTTGATTGAAATTGGTCACTGTGTTCAAGAAAGATGCAGCAACTCAATACAATTTAAATAATGTGTCATACCCAAAAAAAATCTGAACCTCGCCCCATTTAAAAACAAGCCCAAAACCTAACAATACAAAAGCACCCCAAAGTGCTGTTCCTCGTCTCCCTCCTCTATTGGCATTCCCAAGCCCCCCTCTGCCCCTCACTGCACATCGTACTGTCCTGGCAGGGACAGCAGCGACTGAAATACTTGCAAAGCCACATTGCCTTAGAAAATCAAACCAAAAATCACAAATCTTCAAAAGGTGACATCAAACTGCCTGTGTGGATATCAATTACGTAGACCAAGAAAAGCCAAGACATTCCCCAGAAAACAGTTGTTAAAATTCTTGGGTTTCCATCCAAGCAGCATGTATTTGCCAAAACTCTTTAGGCTCCTTTGCTACCTTAAAAGCATTTGGAATACACAAAGATAAATTAAATGTGTACTGAAGAACTATTTTAAAGGGTTGATTTCTCTGTTTCCAAACTAATACATGTTCCTTACTTCAAAGGCTTGTTTTAAAAATCTTCCAGAATTCAACAGTTTAAAAAAAAAA